>JAOTRH010102034.1:0-15853 GCA_034768845.1 Heliamphora exappendiculata
GCCAAATCAGTCCTCGCTGGGCGGGAGAGCGCCCAAGGTCCGCTCATCCCCTTCAAAGCCTTGTTTAGCGCCGCGAGAGATGCCGTAGCATCTCGAACCAGATGGCCCTTGACCTCTCGGAAGACGACGTCGGCCAGGAGTACGTGAACCCCTGTGTGCTCAAACTGGGAGAGGCGCGCCAACGCGCCATGCTCGAAGTCGTTGTTAAAGCGGTCGAAGATGCTGGTATCAAGCGTGATGGCGGAAATGCGCCCGTCAGCAACTCGTTGCAGAAGCTCATTCTCGTCAAGAACCATGGGTCATCCGTTCAGCATCGCTCTTACGCGATAAATGCAAGGGGCGAGCGCCTCGGCATCTGCTAGGAAGGCCAACTCAATCTTCCGTTCGCACTCCGCGAAGCTTGTACGTGCGCGACCCGTCAGAGGTGCTGTAGCCGCCACGGTCAGGGTCGAATTTCAGGCGCTCGCCCGTCGCAAGCTTGAAATTTGGTGCGCATTCAGTCGAATCCGCGGACTGCCCCGGCATCTCCTTGAGAATGATGCAGGCTTCGCCACGTTCTCCTACGGCTTCCAAGCGCTCGACGATGTTCATGGCACTCATTTTATGGTGCCTCATCATCGAGCGGCTCTCGAAGATGAAGCTATAGGTTCAACCGAATCTTCTGCCTGATGACTTGGGCGATGACCTCCCATTCGATGAAGCGGATGCGTCTCGATTCCACCGTACCTTGTACCGCCATGCCGCAGAGCGTGATGCTTGCTTGACCCGGCGCGAACTCATGCCAGGAAAAGACAGGCGAGCCACTCATCCCCCGAAAGTGATTCAGCCCGACGGTGTCCGTCACCTCGAAATCGTGCAAGAACCGTGAGGCTGCCGCACCCACATACCGTCCTTGAAGTGCGAAACGCTGCGTCGTCACCACCCCGGCCGCGTAGTCCACCGAGGCCTGTTCGAGCGGGTAGCCGATGGCAACGAAGCTCGACGAGTCGCGCTGGGCAAACCAGTCACCGTCAGCCAATGCCACGTTGATGGCAGTTCCCTCGCCAGTCTCCTTGTCCAACTTCAGTCGGTCAACCTCGATGACAGCGACGTCGCTGAAGTCTTCGTCGAACTTCTCCTGCGGGATCCAGAACAAGTCCCGCAGTGGAATGAGACGTCGAGAGGTGTCCGAGGGGAAAATGCACAACGGCGTGAGTTCCTCGGGGCGCAGGAGGTGTCGAGCCGTGATGAAGAAGCTGCGCCTCTCGAATATGACGAGGAAGCCAGTGCCCGCGGTCGTGTACGGATACTCGGCATCCCCTGTCTCGAATACGAGCGCCTGCACCGCGGCCGAACAGCTCCGGATTGCCTCTTGGCTCATCATCGGCCTAGTGCTTGCGTCAGCCTCACCAATGCGCTTTTCGGTCAACGAAACGGCCTCCTTGACTCGGTGCTCGCCGCAAGAGGCTCTCGCGCTCCCTACATTCTCGCCATGCAAGCCCGAACCGCAATGAGATTTGGCCGCAGCGCTTGAGCTGCGGCCTGAAATTTTGGCGCTTTTTACACTGCGCACGCTCGTTGTCGTACAACGCAGTCCCCTTCCGTGCCTCTTGGCTAGCGCCTGAGCCCGAGCTGCCAACTCGGGCGCTGCATCAAATGGCCCGGGCCAGATGCGACGGCTTACAGCCAGCCGGTGGAGGGCTCTCCATCTGCTTCAGTCGGCACGACACAAAAGGCTCGAAACTGCACACGCTTTCGGCGCCGCAAATCGAATCCTTGGTCGACCAACCATTGAAGCATGGTCGGCCGGGCGGCAGCCTGCCAAATCTTGGGGTCAACAGGCGCGAGCCCCTCGGTCGCCCGCAGCACGTCCTCGAAAAGCGCATTCGCAGGAAAGCCCGTGTACGCAAAGTCAAAGTTCTCGTAGGGCTTCGTGGCGTCGCTCGAGTTGAACTCGATGATGGCCGTGAACTTTCCTGAGTTCATCGCCTCCTTGAGCCGGGCCCTTGTTGAAGGGTCGACGGGATTGAAGGCGGCAGCGATGTAGACCTTGCCTAGGCAGAATGCAAAAACAAACACTGGAGTCCTGGCATCTGCCCAGGTAAGGCCGAGCATAGGACGCTCTTGCGGTTGCCCTTGAGCGTCGCTCTGTGGAAGGTCGACCTTCAGCAAGGCGGTCGACTGCTGAGCGTGCAACCTCTGCGGCTCCAGTTTCATGTAGCCGTTGAGCTGTCCGAACGGCGCAGCCTTCACGACCACGAGCTCCGCTGCGATGCCAAGCAGGTGTTCGGTCTTTTTCGTCATAGTGTCCTCTTCGTCCAAGCGCGACCTCCCTATGAAGTCGCGTCAGAACGTATAGGCACCGTTTGTTTATCCGCCGCTGCAAAGCTCCCGTCCGCCGTTCGAGTCGCCACCTAGCCGGCCCCGCCGAAAGACGACGCGCCGTAGCCTTTAGCCTGAAAGCGGCTTCGCCTGAAAGCGTCTCATGCTTTCAGTCACGAACCGCTTGGAACGCTCGCGCCGATATCCGGGAGGGGTACCGCTATGGTCTATCGCTAGCGTCTGGTGCTGGCGCGAGCCCACGAGCCGCGCACATCCTGTCGATGCGAGCAACACCGTCGGGCACCAGCAGGTGTAGGTCGGCTTTGGCCCACCGAAGCCCGTCAAGACATCGGAGCATGTCGTCGGAAATGCTGACGTCGACAGCGCGAAGCTCAAACAACTCGAAGGCTCGGCCGTCAAAGCAAGATGCGACAAACTCCGCGACCACTCTCGACTGGCCGGTCTCGGATTTTTCAGCCATGGTCAGCAAGCGATTGAACGCGCCTGCTGCTTCTCTCTGCGCCGAAAGCGCCCTTTCTTCGAAGTCCTTCAAGTCTTCGAATGCCTGTTCATAGTTCACGGTACGCGCTCCTCTCGCGGTCTGGTGCCGCGGGTGAACGGGGCACGTCTGCCCATCTTGGCGGCAACCATGCTGAGGTCAATCAGCGACGAGATATCCGATGAACGCGCACAGGTAGGTATATGCGCATGTCACGGAAAGAGGACGTATCCGGGGCCGCCTTCGCCGTGGCGCTTTTTCGGGTCGAGGCCGTTCGTGTCCAGGCCGTAGCAGCGGATGACCCAGCGCGACTTGCCGCCGACTTCTTCCCCCACCGTCCCGCGACCGTGCGTACCGAGGCGGTTGTTGATGACCAGTAGGTCGCCGGGCTGGACGACGACAGGCTGCGCAGCCTCATTGCACGCAGCTTCGAAGCTGTCCAGGGCGCGCTGCGCGGCGCCGCCCTCCTCTTGCGCCACGACCTTGGTGTGGCTGAACCGGACGTACGTACCAGCGGCGCAGTCCGTTAAAACGGGTACATCGAAGGCGACGAGCTCCCTGCCCAAAATCCTTTTCATCCCAGGGACGAAGGTCGTCTGGGACGAAATCGCGAACTGCGGCCGCTTCAGCTCGGTGATGTCCTCGGCCGACATCAGGGCGAGGATTGCCGACAGCGGCATCAGGCGGGTCGGGACATCTCCCGAGTTTCGCAGGCCTATGAGGGTGACCAGGTCAGGCGACGGCGCGATACGTGGGTTCTCGGCATCGTCCTCGCCGTTGAGCGGAAAGCTCACACCATCCGTGTGCCCGCGCATGTTCTTCTTCGACTTCTCGGCGACCTTGCCCTGGCCAGGCATCGTCACCAAGTTCACGAACAGGTTGCCCTCGTTCTCGGCCCCGTAGGAAATGGTCTCCAACTGCGCCAGGGTGTGGACCACGAGAGCGGCCGCTCTACCCGCGATGGTCGCGGGGCTGGACGGCACGGGGAAGAACGCTTGCGGAGTGTCAGGCAGCCCCGTCGGGTCGAAGATGCCGCGCAGAAGACGAAACGGGGCAGCAAGGAGGAAATCGCGGACTCCTGCTGCCGTGTGCCCCGCCAGAACCAGGCGCTGAGCGGCAACCGCTGCGATCGCCTGGCCAACCAGTTCCGGGTGCGCGTCCACCTGAGCGAGCTGCTCAGCAGGCGGCGTCATCTGCATCCAGTGCTCTAGCGCTGCCCTGACGACTGCAGCGAGGTCAGTCTCCGTCATGGGCTTCCTCTCGGGGGGGTTGATATATTATTGATACAGACCTACACTGAAGTCAAGGGGCGAAGTTCGCCCCGCTTCGCCATGGAGGGCGCCGATGAAACCCGCTCAAGGCCCTGTGGAAGTTGCAGAGGGGAGAGCAATGCTGAGTCAGCTAACAGAGCTCTACTTTGGCATTTTGAGGGACGCCGAACTTGAGCCTGCAGCGGACGGTGCAGTTGCCTGCTCTTTCGAGCTTCCTGCGGTAGGCAGGAAGACAAAAGTTGCGCCGACGGCAAGGGAAGCCATTCGAGCTGCGCTCCTTGAGCTCTCAGAGGCACTAACGCAGTCAACTCTGACCGAGTGGCCTGATGCGTGGCGCAAGCCAAGTCGGTCCTACTGCGTAGACGGGCCAAGTGCTCACAGTAGCAAAGAGAATGCTCCCAAGGGCGAAAGATTTCAGTCCAAGGCTCGACAGATGACTATCGGGGTGACGTTACCCACCAATCTAAGGGAGCGCTTGCAGCAAGACGCGCTCGCACAGAGCAAGAGCTTTGCGGACGTAGCAAGGCACTTGGTCGCTATCGGGTTTGAAGACTTCGATGAGCGATCTTATGCAGAGAGCTCAACTGAGCTTCTTCGGTCGCTTGCGCGGGATGCGCAGCAGTGGCTTCCGTCGGAGACCGTGCAGGTCATGCTTAGGCTTGAGCCCCACTTAACGGTGCGTGTGCGCTCTGCTGCAAAGGAGTACAGCAAGTCAGCATCCGAGTTTGGCGCGATGTGCCTCTCGCATGGGTTCGTTGTACATAGCGAGCTCGCCGCCCTGGAAAAGCGGCTGACGAGTGTCAAGGGCGCGGCGGTACGCCCCTTGGCTAAGGAGCTGGGGTTTGGAACGCGTGCCTCTCTGCTCTCGGGAGTCTTGGCAGGACACGTTCGTGCGCCCAAGCGGATCTTGGGAAGACTCGCAGCTCACTTCGAAGCATCAGAGGCTCGGCTGAAGGATCTATTCAGGCACTCCTTTGAAAACCGAGCCGTTCCCGCCTTTAAGGCAGAGAGCGGGAAGCCACAGGTCGCCAGCGCAGTCATTCCGTGGGACCAGGCCGTCCGGTCTTTGAACCTTCCTCAAGAAGAGACAGACGCGCTCTTGGAACTGGATAGCTAGCCACTGCCATGAACCCCTTTCAGCGTGCTAGAAACGAGGCAGCCGCGACTCGAGCCAAGCTCGCGCCAGGCAAGTCAGCTGCGGCCATACCGGCCAAGGAGCTTCTCAGCACTGTAGAGGCGGTTCTAAATCTCGCCATCGAGCCCGTTGACCCCTCCTACGCTGATCTCGGCGGCGGAAGCGCGGTTCTCCAGCGCGTCCAGGAGTTCATATACATCAGCAGCGAGGTTGAGCCTTGGGGCGACGAGTTCTGCGGCCTGATAGCACATGAGCTTGGTCACTGGTTCCTCGATGCGACCAAGGCGCCGTCGACGGTCGCTCACCTAAAGACTCTTTTTGGCAGCGACGGCTCACCCGCGGTGCTGAAGGTTGAGGCGTACGGGGCACGCGAACGACAGGAACTCCAAGCCAACGTATTTGCACGCGAGCTTCTCTTGCCGCGTGCCCTGGCACGGACCCTTGCCATCAGCGGACTCGGCCCGGCGGCGATCGCAAAGACGCTCGGCATACCTCTTGAGTTCGTTCGCCAACAGATGCTTGATGGCCTGCTGCTCCCGGATGCGCTCGAGAAAGTAACTTCGCTGAAGGCGCCGAGCCCGGACCAGCGAGCAGCCGCAAGAGCAGAGGAGCGCGCAGCCAACGTCGTCGCGGGGCCTGGTACCGGCAAGACGACAACCCTCATTCACCGCGTCAAGTACCTGATCGAAGAGAAGCAGGTCGACCCAAGCAGCGTCCTCGTGTTGACGTTCACGAACAAGGCGGCGTTCGAGCTTGTGGAGCGCCTGCGCAGCGCCGGCATTGCTCAGGCAGCGGACATCTGGGCAGGCACCTTCCACTCGTTCGGTCTGGAGTTCTTGCGGAAATTTCACCAGGAGTTCAAGCTCGACTCCGACCTGTACGTCGCCGACACGCTTGCGTCGATGACGATGCTGGCGAAGGCGCTACCGCAGCTCGATCTGAAGTACTACTTGCGTGTCGAAGACCCCTTCGACTGGCTTAGCTTGGTCGTCGCGGGAATCTCGCGGCTGAAGGAAGAGCTCGTATCGCCGGCGGAGTACCGACAGTTCGTTGCTAGCCAGCCTGCTGCCGAGAGCGAGCAGCAGCGGCAAAGAGAGGACGTCGCTACCCTCTATGAAGCTCACGAGCGCCTGCTTGCCGAGAGTAAATCGGTCGATTTCGTTGACCTCATCGCTAAGCCTGCGCTGGCAATGAAGGCGAACCGAGCGGCATTCGCAGACATCGTCGAGCGGTTTGAGTATGTCCTGGTTGACGAGTACCAAGACGTCACCCAGGCCATGGTCGAATTCCTAAGGCAGCTCGCACCGAAGAAGTCGATTTGGGTTGTCGGGGATGTTCGCCAGGCAATCCACCATTGGCGTGGCGCTTCGCTCAAGAGTCTGATGAAGTTCAATGCGGAGTTCAAGGCTCACGCAGGTGGTACAACGATCCAACGCTACCCTCTGGAAACCAATCGGCGTAGCTGCAAGGAGATCTTGGACCTTGTGGAGGTTGTCGGCCGAAGGCACGTCCTCGAAGCGGACATGCCGCTCGACCCGACTACTGCAGTCAAGGGTGGGTGCGGAGAGCTTCCAACCCTTGTGACTTGCCCGAGCAAGGCAGAGCTGCTCGGGACGCTGATCGAAAACATCGTTGGGCTGCAAAAGCGCGGCGTGCCGTTCGGCCGCCAGGCGGTTCTGTGTCGAGGAGCAAGCGACGTTCAGCACACTGCCGAGGTCTTGGCTGCCAATGGCGTTCCCGTCGTCTACATCGGAGAGCTGGCACAAAGGCCCGAGGTCAAGCGCCTTCTCTGCTTGATGCAACTGCTCGCCGAGAACCAGCCTCGCGCGCTTATCGGGTTGATGGACGTGCCCGACCTTGCGATGCCGATGGCTGATTTCAGGAAGTTGCTCGGTGCCGTGGAGGACGACGAGATGCTGGAGCGCGGCGCGTGGCTCAACGCTCCGCCTGCAGGATTGTCGGCTAAGGCTCTCGACGTCATCGCCAGACTGCGCAAACTCCTTGGCACGAGTCGTCATAGCTCGAACCCGTGGGCGTTCGTTTGCGACATGCTCCTCGAGAACCAGTTCGCACTGCCCGCTCACGTGGACCAATCTGTGAGCGCTTGGGTTCAGCGGCTCGCACTCTGGCAGTTCGCCTATGCAGTTCGCAACGGGGACGGCGATCCGACCGAGGCACGCCTCTCAAGATACCTGAAGCGACACAAGCTCCGCCAGCGCATCGGCGACGGCCAATCGCCCCGCGAGTTGCCACCAGAGGCTAGCGTCCTGGATGGCGTTCGACTGTTGACCGTCCACGCGAGCAAGGGACTCGAGTTCGAGGCGGTGCACCTCGCGTTTGCCACGTCGGGCAGCTTTGGCGCTGACGTGCCGACCTGGACGCCTCCGGAAAGCGTGCTTGACATCGTGCCGCCCGAAGCTCTGCGAAGCAGCCAGGCCGAGTACGACCAGGAAGCCGCCGTCGAGCGCAACAACCTGCTCTACGTCGCGCTCTCTCGCGCGGAGCGACATCTGTACGTGTACCAGGAGACGGAGTACGGCGACGGCTCGCTGGTCGAGCAACTCAAGCAGCTTCCAGGGAGGCTCAAGACTAGCGCTGGCAGCGGTGTCGTTGCCGGCCTGGCGCCATCCACCCCGCGCAAAGCATTTTCTGGCGTGACGACGATCGACTTCGAGCAATTCGATCGATACGTCATGTGTCCTCTTCAGTACTGGTATTCCCAGGTCTTGAAGTTGCGCGAAGAGTCGGACGTCGATGTTTCGATGCGAGCACGTCGCGCTGTCATGCGCGCACTGAAGCTCGTCGCAGGAAACCCAAGCCTGCCGGCCAACGAACGACTTGCGACCACCTGGGCTGAGGGGCACCTACCCTCTGCCGACGAAGACCCAACGCTTTGGCGGGATGCGAACCTCGCGTTGGAGCGTGGCACAGACCTGATGCGGCTCATCCTTGAGGACGGAGGCCAGTTCGCGGAGCCGACGGCGACGCTGAACGGCGTGACCATTCAGATGCCTTGGGGCTTCACGGTCAAGCTGTCAGGTGGAACGGAGTTTGCGATGATGCGGTTCGCCCGCCGCCGAGTGTCCGAGCTCTCGACCGTCTTGAAGCCCATCGTTCCGAGCCTCGCGCTCAATGGCTACAAGAGAATGACGCTCAACCATGTGCTCTCCGACAAGGTCGACGACGTCCCAGGTGCGAAGCGGCCGGACTGGACAAAGTCGTACAAGTCGACCGTGCGTTTGCTCGACGGAGACAACAGGCCCACCACAGGCAGACACTGCGCTCGGTGCGCTTTTTCGTCGATGTGTCCGTCGGCGCCGAGCGCCTGATCAGGCAGCATCGAGCGGGCCGCTCGTCATTGATGGCATGTTCGCCGCCGACCGACGCCGGAGAGCAACCTACTGTCGCACTTCAGTCGGTTGACCACTGCTTTGCCGGCGAGAAGCTCGCCCTATTCTTCGCTGATGCCACCTGCCAGACGGCCACCGCGATGTCATCTGCTGTCCGATAGCCGATGAGCCTGGTGGCAAACCTCCTGGGTACCGCTGCATTGAAGCCTTCCTCGAAGCGCTTGTATAGCTTGCGTATGCCGCCGCGAGCTTCGCTAGCTTGCGTGACCTTTTCGATGTCTTTGATGGAAAAAGACAAGAGTCCTTTGGTGAAATATCGCCCATCAGAGAACTTGAGCAGCTTGAAATTTTTGTCAAAATTTCGCTTGAGACCGGCGACCACAAAGTACCTACGAACCGGCCTCCCTGGTGCTTGAATGCACTCCAGTCGCAACAGGTCGTTCAGCACCTGTTGCTTGTCGTAGGAGCGTGCCGCTATCCACTTGCACTCGATGGCCACCTCGATCTCATCTGACGGCTGACTGCGCAACGCATAGTCAAACTGGCGAGGCCTTCCGGGGCCTGGCCGATTCAGTATCGGGTGATCAACCTCTGCTTCGAACCCTCGCCCATGCCGATACATCAAGAACTCGGCGACCGGATGACCCAAGTAGGCCTCGGACAGCAGAGCCTCCCGCCCACATAGACACTGATACGACAGCCACCGATGTACCGCCGTCGCAAGACTCGAGATCTCTTTTGTATTCATATCGGTTGAAGGAGCGGACTGCCGCTTGCCCGCAGTCGCCGCAAAGTAGCCGCGTGCAAGCTACTTGAACAGGACTCCCAGGCTCACCGAGCTAGTTCGCGAGAATGTGAAGGTCGGGGCGTCTCGTCCGCTCGCATACGTGTAATCTAGGCTGATGCCTGGAGCGAGCATGAAGCTCGCCCCGACAGTCGAAATGTCAAAGTCATGCTTGTCTTGATGGAAGACACGCCAGAAAGTGGTCTCGCCATAGAGAGTCACCCCCGGCAGCTGTAGCGCATTGGCCAGAAAGTTTAGCTGGGTGTCAAGTCTGAAGTCGACGCGTCCTCGCAGCAAGTTTCTCGCCGTCTCTTCAGACGACCCAACGTCGAAGGTTCGGCCCACCTCGGCACCGAATTGAAGCGTCGCCATCGCCTGGACGGCGGGCCGATGACTGAAGTTGCCCGCGGGGTCAGCTCGTGCAGGGTCGGGGGTTGGGTAGTACCGCAAGAGCGGCAGGAAGGTCGGCGTAGCCGTCAACTCGAGAGAGCCCTTCTTCGTCTCGGTCTTGTGCTCAGCGTCGTATTTCAGGTTCGCGGTCAAGTTGAATGGAACGTCCGCGAAAACCGCGTAGCCTCCCGCTCGTAGACGCGTCACGTCCTTGGCCTTATCCGCGGCGGAAGAGGTCAACTTAGCCTCAAGAGACGCGCGGGGGTAGAAGATTTTCTGCCGCTCTGAGACGTGTGGATCCTCCCATATGAGCGCGAACTGAGTGTTGTAGGCGCTTGCCCTCGGACTGCCGGGCTTCTCAGCAGATTGGTAGCCAAACAGCGCTGGCTTGCCCGCGACATCGGGGGCGAGAGTGTCGGAACGCTGAAACTTGATGCCGTTCTGGGACATCGCCTTGTACCAGGGTCGATCGATGTCCACCTCTTGGTAGTCCGTCTGAGAGACAGGCATCCCGCCCTCGCTGATTGCAACGGCGCGCCATCGAAACCTATCGCCGGGCTTCGCATCCTTGACGTAGTGCACGCATCCACACTTGACGTTTACACCGTCGTCATCAATGTCCTCCGTCGTCTCCTTGCCCCAGTCAGGCGCTCCCTTCCCGTCCTTCTGCTTGTCTGCGACGGTGATGATCTTGTAGCTCTTAGCCTTGGGATCAATCTTCCACAGCAGCAGGACACCGTCCGAGTACTGCGTGAGCTTGTTGTACGAAATTTTCGGATCCCGCGGCTCGACGATATCAAGTTTGGGCAACTGAGCCTTGGAGACGAAGAAGTGCCACGTCCACGGATGGTTGGGCACAGTCTTGACGTCGACCCCAAGCACCCTCGTACCCTTCGGCAAAGGATGCTCACTGGATTCGCCGCCGGAATCGATCACGACGGTGTAGCTATCCTGCGCATCCGCGAGCTCAGGAAGCATGAAGGCCCTCGTAGCGGCATCGAAGCGCCCGGCTGGGTCGTTGGTGGCGGTCTCTTGAGCTAGAGCGCGGGAGGCGACCATGAGAGCGCCAACCGCCAGGCGCAAGCTTGATGCGGCATTCATGGCTGGCACTTCATTGCGCCGAGCACCAGCGCTGTCACTTTGCGAACTCGATTGACGTCAGCGGCGCAGAAGGCAGCAGGTGCCAGATCGACAATCTTGCAGCCAAGCGCCTCGACCTGCTCCTCGATGCAGGGGAAGTATTTCTTCCGAAGCTCGCAACTGTGTCCCAGCCCGCTGTCGTCAATAGCCGTATCTTGTGTCACGTTGACACCCCGGCCGTCAACCCGCTTGATGCACTCACGCACGATTTTCTGCACCGCACGCTTGCGCTCATCGTCCGTCATGGTGGCCATGGCCTCTCCCTTGCCTCGTTAGGTGACGAAGTCCTCTCGTTCGGGCGCTCTGGCCAATCTTCGTTGGCAGGTCGACTGCGCGCGATCGGTTGCAGTCGGGGGCGCAGCACCAGCCCCCGAACTCAGGAGGAGAAGATATCGACTGGCGACATGGTCGACAAGCTCGCCAACACTAAGGATTACGTACGACGCTGGACTTAGGGGGCTTGCGCTTCAGAATGGCGAAAGCACCCCCGCCGATGTCGGCTTTTAGGCCTGAATTCCGTTTTACGGCCCAGGCACGCTCTCCGGCCTTCGAATCTCGCGTTGCCAGTGCAGCGATGACCATCGGTCGCTTGGTGTCTCACGATTCGGCGAGGACTTCCGGCTGACCATCCACTCAAGCGCATCGTCTATAGTTCGGTGGCGTGAGCGGGCCGCCACAGCGACCCATCGCAGTTGGAGCTTCGTCGACGCCCTATGCGCTTTTTGCTGGATACGAACATCCTGATTCCGCTCGAGGACTCGGCGGTTCCGCTGCAGTCGAACCTCGCGAACTTCGTACGGCTTGCCAATGAGCACGGACATCCGCTGATCTATCACCCGGCGTCTGAGGAAGACATTGCGGAGGACCGCGACGAAGTACGCCGGCTCCAGACGTTGCAGCGCCTGAAGCAGTACATAAAGCTCGACCACCGCCCTGCTTGCCCCTGGAACACATCGACCACGAAGCGCAACGACGCCGTCGACAACGAGATCCTGTACGCGCTATCGCTGCACGCAGCGGCAGCTCTGGTGACAGAAGACCGGGGCATCCACGACAAGGCCAAGGCTCGAGGACTCGTCGACAAGGTCTACACCATTCAGACGGCGGAGGATCTGCTCCTACGCCTGCACGAAAGCGTCAGTGTTGCGCTCCCAAACATCGAGGAAGTGCCGCTGTACCAGTTGACGCCACACCTCTCAGGATCGTTCTTCGACAGCCTCAGAATGGGCTATGCGCCTTTTGACAGGTGGTTTGTCGCTAAGGCAGAGGAAGGTCGCAGAGCGTGGGTCCACTGGCATCAGCCGAGCGAGTTGGGCGGGATCTGCATTTTTGCGAGACAGGACAACGAGCAGATCACGGACGCAATGCGCCTCGATGGTTCTGCGCTCAAGCTCGCCACGTTCAAGGTTGGGGACACGAGCAGAGGACGGAAGGTCGGTGAGCTCTTCCTGAAGGCTGCGTTCCAGTACGCGACGAAGAACCGCCTGGAGAACATCTTCATCCATGGCGACGAAGAGCAGCACTACTTCCTTTTCAAGCTGCTGCAAGAGTTTGGCTTCGAGCATGTCGGCTCTCATCCTGGTAGCGACGGACGCGACGCCGTCTACCTCAAGCGCCATCCTGAGAACCCTCCAGTCGACGACAGGCCTCCCTTCGAATATCTCAGGTCGTTCTTCCCCCACTTTCGACTCGACCGAAGCATTGGCAAGTTCGTCATACCCATCCAGCCGGGCTATCACGACATCTTGTTCCCAGACTTCGTTGGGTCGGTCGGGAGCCAGACGCAGCTGTTCCGCACAGAGAACCAGGCGGGGAACGCCATCAAGATGGCATACCTTTGCTACGCAAACACCAAGCAGATGTCGCCAGGAGACATCGTTCTATTCTACCGGTCCGTCGATGAGCAAGCCGTGACCACTGTGGGGGTGCTTGAGAGCAGCGAAACTCTGAGCGACTCGGAGTCCATCGTCGCCCGCGTCAAGCGGCGTACCGTCTACTCCCAGGAGGAGATCGACGAGATGGCTAAGAAGCCAACCAAGGTCATCTTGTTTCGCCTCGTTCGTCACCTAAGCCGCCCTCCTCGTCTTTCAGAGCTCAAGGTGCGAGGGATACTCCGGGGAGCGCCGCAGAGCATCACAAAGCTTTCGCATGAAAAATTCGAAACCCTCATCGCCCTTGGCAGGTGAGGTCGCCCTCATCTCGATCCATCCGGAGCACGTTGCCAAGATTCTGGCCGGTGACAAAAACTTCGAGTTCCGACGCACCTGGTCTCGCCGGGACGTTCGGACTCTCGTGGTGTACTCGACGGCGCCCGAAATGCGGCTCGCAGCAGTCGTCGAGGTGGTTGGTGTCATCAGGGGCTCCAAGGGGCAACTCTGGTCAGCAACCTCGGCGAGTGGGCCGGGCCTGACACGGCAAGCGCTCTATGACTACCTCGGCGACAAGGTCGAGGGATCCGCCATATCGCTTGGTCGTCGCATCTCCCTCGGGGACAAAGCCGTGCCCGCTAAGGTCTTCCGCAAGGAGTTCCGCCCGCCCCAGTCGTTCAGGTTCCTCACCGAGACCGAGAAGAGGCTTCTAGGCGAGTGGATGCAACGATGAGCGTCAAGGTCGCTTTCGTTGGTGGTATTCATGGCGTTGGCAAGAGCACGCTTTGTGAACGACTCGCCCTCGAGAACAGCCTTCTTCACGTGAAAGCTAGCCACCTCATCCGACAAGAGGACGCAGGCGCAGCTCCCCTGGACACGAAGCTGGTGAAGGACGTAGCTGCGAACCAGAGACGGCTCGTGACTGCATTTGAGCGAGTGCGCGTCGCCTGTACCAAGACAGCGATCTTGCTAGATGGCCACTACGTGTTGTCCAAGTCGGACATGTGCACTGAGCGCATTCCAACTGCCGTCTTCGCAGCGCTGGGCGCGTCATCACTCATCTGCCTGAGAGACGTACCCAACAAAATCGCTGCTCGCCTGCAGGCCAGGGACGGACGGGCACCTAGCGAATCCGATTTATCTGCGCTTCAAGAAGCGGAGCTCGAACATGCTGCGGAGGTAGCCAGGGCATTGGAACTCCGACTGTCGGTCATCAGCGCGTCCGACGAAGACGCAGTGACGAAGGCCTTGGCCGCTCTTTAGCCCATCTGCTCCCGCCGTGATGGCACTCAGCAGGTGGCCCAGACCAACCGCCATTCAGGCTCCTTGAGTTCGCCTTGGAAGTCGGGCACTGCTCCTCCGTCCAGGGGAACCATCGCCCAGAGCCCAGGCATCGAGAGTACGGCCGCCAGGACTCCTCCAACCTCCCGGATTTCGACTGCCGACTCTTCTTCGTCCGATGTACCCGAAACCAAGCCGGACATCAGCGAGGGTTCACAAGAAAGTAGGACCCACCACTTCGACCCTCGTTTCGGGCGCCGACAGAAGGTGCGCGCTTGTTCGAGCCGGTCGGACACCGCCACTTCGTAGAGGTGCTTCCCCATCGTCTCTAGGCCAATCTTGAGGAGCATGCGAGCGACGGCGAGCGGCTGCGTGACCTCAGCCAGAATGCGAAAGGTGGTCGTCTGCCCTTGCGCGACGCCGGCTCCAATCGATTCTGTTCGGGGATCGAGATGCACTCGGCCTGACCACCCCGACGCGGTGACCTTTCCGAGCGTCGTAGAAAGCGATGCCATCTTCCTAGCCTTTGACGGAATACCTTGGAGCAGTCGATACGTCAGAAATGGGAAGCTCTGCAGGGCGAACGCCTCGACCTTCTGTCCAAAGTATTGGTTGCAGGCGTCGCAGACGATGCCTCGTGGCGATACAGGTGAGTTGGGCCCTCCAAGCGTCTCAGGGACGATGTGTGAGACCGAACGTCCTACGCGATTGTCCCCGCAGAAAATGCAGGTCCCGCCGGCCGCGGTCGCCATCCTCAGGCCGCCATCCGGTGCTCGTAATACGCCATAGCCTTGTCCTCGAGTAGAGCATCGAGCTCGTCGAAGCTGCGTCCTTGCGGGTTCAGCCAGGCATCAAGGTTCTCTTCCTTCAGGGCCACGATGCACCGGTCATGGCCTGCGGCCGCAATCTCCGCCGGCGGCTCGTCGGTGATCGCCGCGAACGACAGCAGGTCGTCCTCTCCGGGAGCCGTCCAACGCGACCAGAGGCAGGCGATGAGCATGGGATGTCCGGACTTCGGCCTGAACTCCAAAACGACGTTTTGCTCCTCCTCGCCTTCGCGAAGCGCGCGATGCTCTACGTCGTGCAGCTTGACGTTCTCGTAGAACGCCTCGACCAGCATCACTCCATGCGAGAAGCCGAAGACATCCTTCCAAAATCCTTTAAGTGAGTCCCGCCTAGCGTTGTAGGTACCCGGGAACTTGCCGTCGTAAAACGCTGGCTTGCCTGCGGGTCGGCACTGGTAGCGCATGGGTTTGACGATGCGCTTGCCGTCCTCCACGACCATGACCGGCGCGTACATGCCTGGGAATATTCTCGAGTCGCGGGCCTTCGGATCGATACGCTGGAGGTCAACCAACTTACCCATCGCCCAAGCCACCTTGTCTTCCGCGATGCGCTTGCTCTCGGTCGCTGTCTTGGTGACCTTCACTTCAAGCTTGCGCTCGGCGTCCGCCAGTCGCCTGCGCTGCTTGAAAAGTTCCTCTTGCAGCACGAGCGCCTCGCCGGAATTCGTCTCTTCGATGAGCTCCTTAATGCGCTGCTCCTCGTCGCTTGCCGGAAGCAGGAAGGGTGTCTCCATGCCCTTGGGCGTCTTGGGCTTGGCCGCCTTCCCGTCTTTGCCCGCGCGGCGCCAGAAGATGTTGTAGAACTGGTGGATATCGAGTTCGGCCCCGTAGTTTTTGACGTACAGCCGGTAGTCGGCCCACACCTGCGCGCTGTAGCACATGGGAATCTCCTAATTCCAATCACTCCAATGCCATTGGACGAACCTTCACCTCAGACGCCTTGGCACACGGCTCGTAGCCATGTCGCACCCGTAGAAGCGCTAGAACGG
>JAOTRH010102065.1:0-15851 GCA_034768845.1 Heliamphora exappendiculata
AAGTTTTGTGATAAAAATGGTATTAACCATAACTTCTCAGCTCCTAGAACCCCTCAACAAAATGGAGTTGTTGAGAGGAAGAACAGGACCCTAGAAGAAATGGCTAGAACCATGCTCTGTGAAAATAATCTACCACGATACTTTTGGGCCTTGGGCTCCTTGGGCTCAAGAAATGGAGTTGTTGAGAGATCTTGGCTCCTTGGGCTTTATCTTCAATTTCCTTGCTCCAAAGCTTATTTTCCATCCTTGGTTACTCCCAATTTAGTCCCAAAGCCTCACTTTGAGCGATGAAGTATTAGGGTTTTTTTGGGGGCTTTTCTCTCACTCTCTCTCTCTAAGAGAGGAAGAAGAGAGAAGAAGAAGAAGGGAGGAGAAGGGAGGAGGAGATGAGATGATATGAGAGTGATCTCTCCCTGTCTCTCTCTCACGTGGGATATACACACATTTATATAAACCCCAACTTTCTCCAACATTCGAGAATACTGTAAACGTCTCCTGATAGTCCGCTCGAGCGGACCTCCACCGCTCAAGCGGTGACCCCTGAAGCAGAATTTTGTAAATTTTCCAGAAACTCATCTCAAACTCCCAACCTTGCTCATATTTTGGTATTTCAAATTTTCTATTAACACAGCCATAACAGTATCATTCATTACTAGGTATCTTAATTTCACTTTCACATATCGGTAAATCAACCGTTAACGAGGAAAATTTTATGACACCCACCCTCAAGTTTAATTTCTTCTCTTCTCTTACCGAAAATATAAAAGAATAAAATAGACAGGTACCAGGTCCATACAACCTTCCCCCATTTGGGAATTTTGTCCCCAAAATTTGTCTCTGGTTACACCAACTGTCCTTTAATCTTAATATTAATTTTCACACTTCTCTAGTTGTTCGATCTACATAACGCCTTTCTTAGTCCACAATCGTGATCATTCTTTCAAACTAATAGGACTCACGGATGCTAACATGCCTCTTATCCAAAAGTGCTAGACTACCATCAGGCCCAATCTCTGAAGACGATTATTCACAACTATTAGAAGCCTTCATGTTCATCGAATTGTACTCCTTTCGAGCTTAACCAATCTAAAACGGTTCGTTATTTAAGACGACGTCAATTCTTACCCGAAATTCACACCAAAGCTACAGTCAACCACTCCGTTGTTGATCACCAACTATCCCTTCATGACCACCATCTCACGTTACATATATGTTCTCGAAGGCTAAGCATCCTTACACATAGCGTTATGCACATAGTTTTTCACCATCCCAATGATTTCTCAACTTCATCATATTAAGGTCCAACTCACTATTGTACTCCAATGTGTATCGAGGACTATTCTTCCAGCCCAAACACATGTTGCCAAACTCAGACATTGTGCACAAGGGTTCCACATGTTACCTCCAACAATCACCCATGCCCCTTACGGCCAACCAACTATCAAAAATTTAAAACCAGACCACAACTTGCACTTCATCATTCTAGTTTTTTAACCATCGAAGTTGACACTGCCACCTGAACCCCATGAATCACCATGGTTAAGCGCATGACATGGATCAAACACCTGACAAGAACACACCCACTAATACAATCTGAATCACATCCTTCTTCATAACGCCATACGCATATCCATTAGTCTTCCAAGTCTACCATATCTCAGATTAAACAATTTGTAATCTTTTGTACTTGTATTGTCTCCACTCCTCGTTACTATCATATACACGCGCATCTTTCTTTCGAACGATTAACCATTCTTCACACTTTAAAAACTCTGAATAGTTCAAAGTTCCAAACAAAACGAATCCAGATTCACATATACCTGTCAAAATTACATCACATGAGTACTCCAGCCACAAGGTTCCAACAAATTTTCCACGTTGTCAAGAGTTAGAGGCATAACTGTACCGACATAATCCAGAACAAGCTGCATACAACGGTTGACAATACACAATGGATCATTATAGATGGAACTCTATGTCTCAACACCAATTTCCTTATCCATAAGGCAAACACTCCTAATTTATCAACTCAATAGAGCAAACAAACTCCATTCAGAATGCTCATGAGGAACTCAGTCTTTCGATCACCCAATTCGGCAGTACCCATGCCTTAGGTACACATTTAAGGATCACAACATGAACATCAATCCACTGAGACTTCCACCTTTCTTAAACAACTAGAAACCATGACTCATTCTCAACATACTCCGACTACCCACCAACGCTTGGTCTTCACAAAATCCTGTAAATCTCTTCTTGAGGTCACATGGCCCATAACTACACAATTACGGTTAACCCCAATCATGATACCTAGGTCATCAACAGCACTTAAACTCTTAACTCTTAGATGTCATTCGCACGCGCAGAAACATCGTCAATCCTTATACCTCGTATTACACATCCCATAAGACTATAAACTCATCACCCGTCAGATACTTGGGACACAACACCAATATTTTCATCACGCGAACACTTCACTTCTCAAGGTTGTGCTTCAGTAACCTAACTCCCACTAGACAAATCATTGCCATGCCATGGCCTTAAGCTCACTGTCCAAACAACTCACATAGAAAGTGCACGATGCTAAACAAAGGGAATTAAATCCTGAGACCTTTCATCCAAAGTTATTAGTAACCGCCACAATCATGCAAGCGCCTCTTGCACTTCTGCTTCTCAAGCACACACCTATCACAGACATCTAAACCCACGATTTCTCACCTATCGCTTCAGGTCACCCAAATCACACGATATATTATTGAAACTTATCATTACACACTCCTTTTCCATGTGCCAGCAAATAGCATACTCACCTCTGAATCTATGGTCAAACAGAAACAACGTCCAGACATATAATACTCGAAACACATCGTCTTAGCACCAGGTCAACCATACTATCGAACCCTTTTACGGTCCTTTCAAATCTCATGCACCCAACACGGTTCCCAAGCACGATCTCTTAATCTGCCAAACCACGGGTCTGTATTCCCTTAGGAATTTCATAGAACTGATACTCAAGGATCTTACCACATAAATAATTAAACCACTGAACTCTCTTAGGGACCTCACCCAACTAAACTTAAAGCTACCAGCATTTCATACAAACCAAGCTTCATCCCTAGAAACACCACCCATACATTCGGGTTCACCCAGGCTTTTCAAGAAACTATGAACAAACGAATCTGCGCTCTTACGATCCTAGCGTTTCATTTCTACCAACAACGAACAATCACATCAGTCAACCTATTATGAAACAGCTTTCTTCCTAGGAAAACCACGAACCAATGCTAGGTTCTCACTTTACATCATTACCTTTTAAAGCAACCATTATTCACTCGGCTCAAGACAAGATTAACCACAAGCCCCTAGCAAAGACATCGATCATTATCATACAAACGTTACTGGCCACCGTTCATAATGCATATATCATTCGTTGTATTTGATCTTCACACTTAGATTTTTACTGAAACACATTAACTATTATTCACTCCTTCACATCCCAACGATACATCGCATGTCCACCAACCCTCGCCGATTAACCGCGAAAGACAACAACACTACGTATACTCACATCACTATATACTATCTCTTCATTGGGTCGCGTCACATCACTCGATTCTCAATAGGTAGGTAATAACCAAACGAGTAGGCAAAAACCACACCACAGTCTCGAACTCGCGACCCACAAAACGTTCAGCCGAGAACACCCGTCTCTTATGTCACCATACAAGCACCACCGGCACACCACCATCTGAACATGATAGTAACCATACGCAACACGAACAAAAAGGGCCTCGCCTACTAACTATAGACCAAACGGCACCATCGTATCCCTCGCCCCTAAGGGTGAGATAACATCACCATCTCTAAATCTTACGCCATGTCACATACTACCAACATCATCTCTTTATGGGACCTCCTCATACCGACACCTCATCCTAAGATGACTGAGTTTGCTACACCAACAACATTGATACCATGCCCCAAAAACTTCACACGCTCACTTTCTTACCAAACACTATGTATTCCACATAACCTCTTACTTTTGAGAACGACGACCCAAGTCACAAAACTCTTCTCTGTGAAACTTCCCAAACGACCTCGAATCTTCTTTCATCACATCACAACTACCATCGATATATAACTCCTGTTATGTAAACACACATCATTCAAGAACTAACCGATCGATAACATCTTCATTTTATATAATTTTTCCACATATGCTTTTAACTTTTATCAAGGAACACAACTTAGCATCATGCCATAAAGAAAATACAAGGGTCATCAACCTGACCTTCAAAACCACAAGATACCACTATGGCTACCAACAACACCCCTCAGGGTAAGGGACATCCCCTTACACTTCCTAAGCCCAAACTTTCTAACACACTCTAGGCTGGAGATTCTTATGCTCTCGTCCACTATGTTCCTATCCATACCCAATCTCGAGGTACACGACGCATGACGTACATAATCCTCAGCGCCTACAACCACACTTCATATCCCACCACAACAAACAACCTCCAAGAGGTTTCAATTACCCTACCATACTTATTCGTCAAACTACTGGTAGCAAAACACATAACGAGCAACTAACTACGGTCACCCCAAGTCACATGGGTATAATATACTCCCAGCAATCAATGCTCATCTCGCGAGCTTACAGCCACCACAATCACTGACCATCGGATCGTAATTCCACCACTCCTACCACTGTCCAGATCACAACTCATCCTAGTCCCACGGGCATAACCCCTACAGCAAGAATATCATGACACCCAACTAGGTCAAACTCAATCTAACCTCCTAAAGCCAAGCTACATACTACCCAACACCTAGTCTCATCACATCCACATATTCACATACCGAGGGAAAGCCCTAGAGCAACGCGATAATGCGGGCAATTAATTCAGATTTCTCATAGAAAGAATGTCGACCAAATGCTTTCCTATTTTGAACCCCAAAGTAGTTGATCGAACGCCATATGGCATGCCACATCACCCCACAACTTAACCCTCCATGCTCATATAAACACATAACATATGCAAGACAATTCAATCACAAACCCATGCAAACACACAATTCATGCCGTGTAGTGGTATCTAACCTCATCAAAGAAGTCACACTTATAGGTCATCGTTATTCCCACGGCTCCTAGGTATTCAAACCTAGAGGCCTGATACCATTTTTCACGCCCCGATTCCCCGGGGACACATGAACTAAACCCAAACCGTTCTTCTTAAGGGTCATCATCTACGACTTTCATTCACCAAAGAGTTAAAAACCGAATTATATAACAATTTTCTTTACACAACTATATTTTAGTACATCTCAAATTTACAACAAAGGCTTGAAATCTCAAAAGTTCATTTACAATCGTACTATCTTTAATTACAATTCTCCATTCCGGTTTGTATACAATCATAATACAAAAATACAAACAATTACAAAATTTTCCTTCTAGTCTTTCCCAAAGCATCCCTTGTCCTGGTATCATCCTTGGTCTTCGGAACCTGAAATGGTTTGGTAAACATACGTGAGCTGAAACTCGTAGAATATAGATTAACTCATAGGTGATGCATGATTTGTGAGGTGTAATGGGTGCAACTGGAGTAAACATGCACATTTATCCAAATCATTACTTTTTAACCTTCATACCCACACATATGAAATTGCTTCCATTTAACCTTTAAATGTAAACCTTCGCGGGCTTTCACCGCAAGACCACAGCCCCTCATTATGCATGAACCTTCACGGATTTTCACCGTAGGACTGCAGTCCCTCATTATCATGAATCTTCACGGGCTTTCACCGTAGGACCGCAGCCCCTCATTATGCATGCAACCCCTCATTATGCATGAATCTTCACGGGCTTTCACCGTAGGACCGTAACCCCTCATTATGCAGTTTCTCATAGTTTGCATCGTTACTCCAATATCACCAAGTACCAATAACACAATGTTGATAGCAAAAAAAATCACATTATTTGAAACAGGTATACACCCATTGTGTATATAGTTATATATATATATACCCTTTCGCTCTTATTGTAAGAGTAACTCAACAAATAGGTCCAATACATGCATCCCAACTCAATCTAGATATATCTATAGATGTGTCACAAGCTCAAAGGACTAGGAATTCAATAAAAATGGCCAATATGAATGAAAATATGTTTTTCCACAACATTCGGCTAAAAACGAGTAAAAATAATTTTGAAATTTTGACATACCCTCACTATTTTGATCATAACTTTTTCTACAAAATGAATTTTTTTAGAGTAGCCTTATTGGAAAGAGGACTTCCGGGGTTTCGATTTGAGTACAAGAATCACCCAATTCAGAGTCCGGATGAGGGAGATATGATCGAACAAAGTTGGCCCTGCACAGTCAGTCCGCTCGAGCGGACGTCGGGTGCTCGAGCGCCCAACTCTCTGCCAGTTGAGTGCTCGAGCGGACAGGGCTCCGCTCGAGCGCGCTGTCGTCCGAGAAAAATCCAGATTTTCCCCTGTTTTGATTTCCAAACCCTAATATGCATTCTCTTCACAATTATAGTTCAAATTTATGTTTTTCAACTCAAAACATTGGATTTAAAGTCTCACAAACCCTCTTTTGTATCACAATTCTTCAACCAATCAAGGTAAATCACTTCTCAAACCACCCAATTTCATAAAACCCAACTATACTCACACACATCTATCGAATATTCTAATCTCATATGAAATCAACTTGACTTTCATGTATGTAAGCAATATATCAACCCAAATCAATAAAAACGTATGAGAGAATCTAGATCCTATCTTGGATTTTCTCAAAAGCTTGATATTTCTTAGATTTCTCCCTCATAGGGTTTGGGTGTTGAGAGATCTTGGCTCCTTGGGCTTTATCTTCAATTTCCTTGCTCCAAAGCTTGTTTTTCATCCTTGGTCACTCCCAATCTTGTCCCAAAGCCTCACTTTGAGTGATGAAGTGCTGGGGTTTTATTTATTTATTTATTTTAGACTTTGCTCTCACTCTCTCTCTCTCTCTCTCTCTCTCAAAGAGAGGAAGAAGAAGAAGAAGAAGAAGAAGGGAGGAGAAGGGAGGAGGAGATGAGATGATATGAGAGTGGTCTCTCCCTGTCTTTCACGTGGGATATACATACATTTATATAAACCCCAACTTTCTCCAACATTCGAGAATACTCTAAACGTCTCCTGATAATCCGCTCGAGCGGTGACCCCTGAAGATGAATTTTGCAAATTTTTCAGAAACTCATCTCAAACTCCCAACTTTGCTCATATTTTGGTATTTCAAATTATCCATTAACACAACCATAACAATATCATTCATTACTAGGTATCTTAATTTCACTTTCACATATCGTTAAGTCAACCGTTAACGAGCAAAATTTTATGACACCCACCCTCAAGTTTACTTTCTTCTCTTCTCTTACCGAAAATATAAAAGAATAAAATAGACAGGTACTAGGTCCTTACAGTTTTAGAGTGGTACATGGCGCTCCCTCATCGCAGCAGAGAGATCGTTGACTAGGCAGGTTTTGGCAACTTTATCACCACATTGGAGGGGACCAACAACGATCAGGTCACCCTTACGGCCCTGACTGAGAGATGGTAGAACACCACCAACAATTTTCACCTACCAACCTTCGAGGTCACACTCACTCCTCTTGACTTCTTCCTTATCACCGGGATCTGGTTGGACAGTGACCCGATCCCATTCGATCCTGACATCTATTTGAGCCCCGCGGTTCTTACACATCTTCTCAGTTATATGCCCCCTTCCATCGATAAGGGGCGCATTTGCTATACGTGGCAGAAGAAGACATTTCACTCCTTTGTCTACTCAGAGGTTCACTACTTCAAGTGGGGGGCACGTGCATTCCTTCTCTATTTTTTCGGGATAGCCTTATTCCTGAACTTAGAGAACAAGGTGCACCTCCACTACCTCACTGCTATGGTGGAGGAGGACCAGATTGGCTCTTATGTCTGGGGAGGAGTGCATTAGCCACTTTATACTGATACATGAGTGCGGCCACCAGAACCTTCGATCTGAGCGTTGGTGGGTACCAGCGTGTTTGGGAGGTATGTCTTCTTTTTGTGCTTTCCTTTTCCTTTTCCATATATGTATATCTGTTTCAACTGTATTAATGCTTCTCTCGATTTTTTACAGCTTTGGGCCTATGAGTTCCTGAGTATGCGCTAGACGGTGATGTGAGACCCTGTACCGTTTCTTTTTGATTTATATGCGTATTCCATGTTTTTAGACATGCTTTAGCATTTTTGCTTTAAAATACATATATGTGTTTCGATACCTGTTTTGGTTAAACCGAGCATGCGGGGTTGCTTTCCGGGGTTATAGGGAGTTTCTATGCGAATTTCAAAATTTCAAAAAAAAAAGATATTCTGGAGGTCTATAAATATCTGGAGTTAGATATTTTCAAAAGATATTTTCAATACTTAACTCCTAAGTTTCTTTCTTTTTCTCTCTACCTTCTCTCTAACTTCTCGAGGGCCCGGGGCTTAATTTTTGATAAACCAACTGCTGATCCTTAGTATCGGCAACGTGGTCTACGCATCCATCTGGACGGAATTCGATTCTGACAAAGCTTGGATTTGCACGTGGATCGAGGCGTCAGGTTTTTGACCCAACGAGGTAGGATCTCAGATTCTACTGCTGTATAAGGGCACCATATGTAATCGTATACTGTTTCACCATTTCAAAACGCATGAAATGTGATTTTATGTTTTAGATCTAGTTTTGATTTAAAACTGTTCTTCAACGTTTTCGGTGGATGGAAGTGTGTTTTGAGGGTTTCCTTTCGAGGTTGTCGTGCGAGGCTTGAGCGTGTTGATGGTTGACGGTGTTTGATGAGTGTTTGATGGGTGTTTGGCGGTTTGATTCAAGCTTTGGGAGCAAAAACCAACGAACCCAATGCAAAAAACCATTTTCTGCGTAGTTCAGTCAACTAGACCGAGGTGGTTAGTCGACTGAATCATGCTTTGGGGAGTTCAGTCGACTGGACTAGGAGGGTCAGTCGACTGGACTAGGAAGGTCAGTCGACTGAAATTGCTTCTGTTTGGTTTCTCCTTTTCCAGTGGGATTTTCAGTCGACTGGGGGCTTGGGCCAATCGACCAGGGTTCTATGTGGGCTGATTGGTGTTGATTTTGATGGTTCTGGTGGTTTGTTTAGGCCAAGGTTGGTTTGTAAATGAGGTTTTTATGAAAACTTTTGGGAGAAACGTGTTTATTGGAGGCTTGGAGCTAACCCTAGGGGTTGAGGCTCGTTTTCTAAACGTTTTCATAAAATGTGTATGTTTTTACATGTTTTAGTTTGATCTCCATGGTTTCATGGATTGGATCTCATGCTTATACATGCATTGTATAACTGCTTTTGGGGAAAACATTGTGGAAATATTTTGTTTTGATCTCCTGGTGAGGCATGGATCTGTGTACATGTATAATGTACTGATTTGAGAAATATTTTGAGAAGATTATCTAGATGTACCGGGCTGACGTGTATCTGGCATGAGTTACCATCGGTGTAAGTCCAGAAATGTGCACAGTGTAGGTACTCAGGTCCTTCGGGTTAGTCCCCGTAAACTGAGACGAATGGGTGCTTTGTTCCCTCGGGTTATAGCCGTAAACTAAGTGGTATGTTCATGGTGCTCTGTATAGAACCTGTGTGTATCTAGGCGATCCCACGATTTCTGGGGGCTAGATATTGGACATGAGTCTATAGTTATGACCTCTGTCCCTTGGTGATAGAGTCGGTGCATAGGATCTTATTCTTCTTTGTCACGATGGTACATTCTGCAAGGAAATGATGTTTTTGATTACTGTTTTTCCTTAACTGTGGTTGGTTATTTACAACTTTTGCATCACATGGTTTTACGGATGAAAATAGGGTTTTATGTTAATAAAACCGTTTTGGAAGACTTGTGTGGTTGAGGGTTTTGGAAAATTTCCACCCGTGAGCCGAAACCCAATAGAAAGCAGATAATAAGCTGTAAAGCAGGAATATGCAATCATATGGTGGGAGCGAACTCAACCACAAAACCAAAATAGGTTGTCCATCCAAAACCCTCAAGTTTTCCCTTCTTTGGATGGACAACCTATTTTGGTTTTGTGGTTGAGTTTGCTCCCACCATATGATTGCATATTCCTGCTTTACAGCTTATTATCTGTTTTCTATTGGGCTTCGGCTCACGGGTGAAAATTTTCTGTAAAACCATTTTCAGGTGATGATGTGGCTGAGGAGTAGCTTGGTGGTGCCCGCAGTGGCGAAAGACTTCTATAGTTTTCCTTCTTTTTGGTATGCCTGTTCCTGAAGGCAGATTTTATACGCCATAAGGCGATATATTGTACGCATGATTGAACTGTTGTCTTTTATTTATGAGAGATACTCTTTTGTTGGGTATTCGATTGGTTTCAACAAGCGAATTTCGATATATGAAAACCTGTATTTTCATACAAAACTGGTGTTTAGTGGATTTTCACGTGACCCCAGGTTTTGGGGCGTGATAACTTGGTATTAGAGCTATGGGTTCGAATACCTAAGAGCAATGGAAAAAAGGGGTTTATCACCTGGTGAGGTTGATTGTGTATGCTTGCTTACATGCATTTAAATGCTGGTTTATAACATGTTAATAGCTTTCTGAGCATGATAACTGTGTCTATATGGGTATGGAGGTTGAATATCAAGATTGGCGAGTCTTGCCTTTCGGCATTTAGTTTAACAGTTTAGGAGCCAAGTTAGAAGCTCATTTGACCGAGGTGTATTCTAGTAAGAAATCTGAATACGTTATCCGAATTGACATGTTTGTCTTGTTAGTTCTCCTCGGTATGTGAGACGTGTTTGCAAAATCGTATGTGGCTATGTGATAGCATTATTATATATTTATGCTATGTAGTAGCATGTTGTAGGAAAGCTTATTCTGTTTGTAGTGCTTCTTATAGAACTATGTCCACGCGGGGAGTGCGGGGACGTGGTCGTGGCCGAGGCCGTGGCTGAGGACATGCCTATGTTCAGGTTACGGAGGAAGGGAACACTCCTGGCCCACAGAAGCAAGTGGGTGGTACTGATGTTGGCGGCGCTGATATCGTCCATGAGATATTGGCTACTATGAGAGCTATGGCAGAAGCCACCAGGGCTAGCATGAGAGTTCCTGAGCCGAGGGCTTCTGTAGCCATGCGGGAGTTTCGGCGGTTGGATCCTTCGACCTTTTCTGGGGAGCCGGACCCCAAGGTGGCTACTGAGTGGTTAGAAGTAACCACTTTTATCTTTGATACTCTGGATATTGAGGAGGATGCTTGCGTAAAAAGTTGGCAGCATTCCAACTGCGGGAAGATGCTAGAGAGTGGTGGAAGTTCGCCAAGACCACTATGGATGAGACGTGGGTTGCTTTCACGAGAGTCTTCTTGGAGAAGTATTTCCCGAGGTCTTCGAGGGATACTTACCGTGAGGAGTTCCTCTCCTTTGTTCAGGGGAATCTGTCTATGGACCAGTATGAGGCCAAGTTCGCGAATCTGTCGCAGTTTGCACCTGAGATGGCATCTACAGAGGAGTTACGCACTCGGAGGTTTGAGAGGGGGCTTCGACCATCTATTAAGGATCGAGTTGCAGCTCTGGATGTGGAGGTGTACATCAAGCTGGTGGAATCTGCTATCCGGGTCGAGAACTCGTTGGCTGATAGCCGCAGGATTAGAGAGAGTGGGAGCCAGCTGGGCAGTGGAGATGCACAGTTCCAGGGGCGCATGGGCAAGCGCCAGAGGTCGTCTGGACCTAGTTCTCATTTTGCTGGATCATCTCAGCCGTAGTCGTCTGCACCCACACTTTTAGTGGCCTCGACAGGAAGGCCAGAGCAGAGAGGATTGTTCTGTTATCGCTGTGGATAGCCGGGACATCATTCAGTTGAGTGCTCGCAGAAGGGCCAGTCTCAGAGTTCAGCCCCCGTCCAGTCACAGGCGAGAGACCCACTTATCTATTTTGGGTGTGGTTAGCTCGGGCACTTTGGCAGACAGTATCCTAGAGAGGGGAATGTTCAGGGTGCGACAGGAGCACCAGCTGCTTCATCAGTTCAAAGGCGACAGGCTCCGCAGTAGCCTAGGGCACTGACGTCGAGGATTGCAGAAGGAGGTACTTCAGCGCAGTCAGTGAAGCAGCCATCGACTCAGAGTTATGGTGGACAGACCAGATTACCGTAGGCCAGGGCTTATGTTCTCGCTGATCGTAGTGCTTCCAAAGCACCAGTAGCGTCTGATGCTGCTGTTACACCAGCCATGATCAAAGGTACTCTTCTAGTTTTTAGATCATGGGCCAGTGTTCTCATTGACACCGGAGCATCACACTCATTTATATCATCTATATTTGTATCTTCTTTGGGGTTGAAAATGAACTGGTTGGGTAGTACCATGTGCGTGGAGACCACAGTTAGTGGGAATGTGACGTTGAGTCTTGTCTGTAGGTCCTGTGTGTTGGAGGTCGCTGGTCGTTGTTTAGAGTTTGATTTTATCATCCTAGACATGAGCACGTTTGATGTCATCCTAGGGATGGACTGGCTAACCACCTACCGTGCTTTTATAGATTGTGAGCGACGGAGAGTGTCGATCCGTACGATGGAGGGTGACCGCTTTTACTTTGTGGGTGATCGGGATGAGGGGCTAATGTCTATGCCAGGTGCCACTTGGGTTAGAGGAGAACTTGGTTTTCTCTTTCCTGCGCTCGGGTTGGATGAGCCGATTGGGATTCGAGGAGTGTTACCTCCTGTAGTGTACGACTACCCAGATATCTTTCCTGACGATCTGTTTGAGTTGCCATCGAATCGAGATGTGGAGTTCTCCATTGATCTTGTTCCGGGAGTTGCTCCTATCTCTATGCCATCGTACCGTTTTGCACCGGCAGAGTTGCAAGAACTCAAAGTGCAGTTGCAGGAGTTGCTAGATTAGGGGTTTGTGCGGCTGAGTACATTGCCGTGGGGAGCTCCAGCTCTCTTTTGCAAAGAAGAAGGATGGTTCATTACGATTGTGTATTGATTACAGGAAGTTGAACCAGGCGACGGTGAAGAACAAGTATCCGATGCCGAGAATTGACGACTTGTTTGATCAGTTGAGAGGGTCCCGTTGCTTTTCTAAGATTGACTTGAGGTCAGGGTATCATCAGCTGAGGATCAGGGATGAGGACATAGCGAAGACCGCCTTTCGGACTCGCTATGGTCACTACGAGTTTCTGGTTATGCCGTTCCGTTTGACGAACGCCCCTGCTACATTTATGGGTCTGATGAACCTATCTTCCACCCTTATTTGGACAGTTTTGTAGTCGAGCTCATGGATGACATTCTGGTTTATTCACCCACGAGGGAGATGCATGAGGAGCGTCTGCATATTGTCCTACAGCTTCTGAGAGAACATCGTTTGTATGCGAAGTTCGAGAAGTGTGAGTTTTGGATGATGGAGGTGAGATTCCCTAGACACGTGGTGTCAAAGGATGGAGTGTCAGTAGGCTCGTCAAAGACTAATGCAGTGATAGATTGGCAGCGACCGAAGAATGTTTTTGAGATACAGAATTTTCTCGATCTAGCAAGTTATTATTGACGGTTTGTACAGGACTTCTCTCGACTTGTAGCACCGATGACGCGTTTGACGCGAATGGGAGTCATGTTTGAATGGACTAAGTCTCTTGAGTCAGCTTTTCAGGAGCTGAAATGAGATTGACCAGTGCACCCGTGTTGATTACTCCTGAGCGAGGTTTGGGTTACATAGTGTACTGTGATGCTTCGCATGAGGGTTTAGGTTGCATGCTGATGCAGGGAGGCAAGGTTGTAGCCTATGGCTCGCGATAATTGAAGACACACGAGAGGAACTACCCGACACACGATTTGGAGTTAGCAGACGTGGTCTTTGCTTTGAAGACATGGCGTAACTATCTCTATGGTGAACGTTTCGAGGTCTTATCTGATCACAAGAGCCTAACGTACTTATTTTCACAAAAGGACTTGAATCTTTGCCAGCGAAGATGGATGGAGTTATTGGAGGATTACGACTTTGATTTGCAGTACCATATGGGTAAGGCAAATGTCGTAGCTGACGCACTCAGTAGGAGGTTTTATGGCTCGTTAGCTTATGTGGCTATACGAGAATGGATTATGCTTGAAGATGTTGGGGAGTTCAATCTGTGTCTCAGGGAGACAGTGGGAGGTGCAACCTTATATGCAGTTGCTTCACAACCCGCTTTAGTTGCACGTGTGTTTGAGGCCCAGAGGACCGATCAGGAGGCTCAGATGATACGGGACCGCATTGCTAGTGGGACAGATACAGCAGGATGGGTGATGAGTCCAGATTAGAGTCTGAGGTTGTTAGGATGATTTTTTATGCCGGAGTCGTGCCGTGCTGAGGTGCTACATGAGTTTCATCACTCATGTCTTGCAGTGCATCTGGGAGGCATGAAGATGTATCACGATCTACCCCGTTAGTTCTGGTGGATGGGAATGAAGAGGGATGTGATCCGCTTCGTTTCTTGTTGCTTTACTTGTTAGCAAGTGAAGGTGGAACACCAGAGACGAGCAGGATTGTTGCAGTCGTTGCCGGTGTCTGAGTGGAAGTGGGAGAATGTCACTATGGATTTTGTATCAGGACTTCCACTCTCGCCGAGGGGACATGATACTGTTTGGGTTGTGGTAGATAGGCTGACGAAGTTAGCACATTTTCTTCCCATTCGAGTGAGAGACTTAGTGGATAGATTGAGCAGATTGTACATTCAGGAGATAGTCCAACTACACGGAGTACTAGTGACTATTGTTTCTGATTGAGATCCGCGCTTTACATCGCGCTTTTAGCAGAGTCGTCAACTGGCTTTGGGGATGAGCTTGACTTTTAGTACAACTTTTCATCCTCAGACCGACGGCCAGTTTGAGAGGACCATTCATATTTTGGAGGACATGCTGAGAGTCTATGCGCTTGATTTTTGGGGTTCTTGGGAGGATCATCTATCATTGGCAGAGTTTGCATACAGCAACAGCTATCAGTCCAGTATTGGGATGGAGTCGTATGAGGCTCTGTTTGGTAGGCCGTGTAGATCACCTGTTTGTTGGACAGAGGTGGGAGAGACCATTATTTTGGGACCCGACTTGGTGCGGGAAACGACGGAGGTGATTACAGTGATTCGTCAGCGTCTGGTGACTGCACAAAGCCGCCAGAAAAGTTATGCTGATCGGAGGAGGAGATCATTAGAGTTTACCGCGGGAGGCCATGTGTTTCTGAAGTTCTTGCCACGCAGGGGGTTGATGAGATTTGGTAGTAGCGGGAAGCTATCACCACGTTTTATTGGACCATTTGAGATCCTGGAAAGGATTGGGGTGGTAGCATATCGTCTGGCTCTGCCGCCTCAGTTAGCATCTGTGCATAACGTCTTTCACGTCTCTTTGCTTCGGAGGTGTGAACCGGATCCGTCTTATGTGCTAGATTAGACTGAATTGAGAGTTGATGAGGATGTGATGTATGAGGAGCATGCCGTGAAGATTCTGGATACAAAGGAACAGGTGTTGCGGGGGAGAACGATTGCCTTTGTCAAAGTTCAGTGGCTTCATCACGGGATTGAGGAAGCAACTTGGGAGCTTGAGTCTAGGGTTCGTGAGAGATACCCAGAGTTGTTCACCTCGTGACCTAGTAGTGAATTTCGGGGGCAAAATTCCTTAAGAGGGGGAGAGTTGTGAGACCCTGTACCGTTTCTTTTTGATTTATATACATATTCCATGTTTTTAGACATGCTTTAGCGTTTTTGCTTTAAAATGCATATATGTGTTTCGATACCTGTTTTGGTTAAACCGAGCATGCGGGGTTGCTTCCCGGGGTTGTAGG
>JAOTRH010102076.1:0-15851 GCA_034768845.1 Heliamphora exappendiculata
TATATGTATATGCACGAAATTTCCAAGGGAAGAATAAAGGGTTTGGGTTCTTTTTATAGAGAAAAGTTAAGTAGGAAGCTTCCTTGAAAAGCTTTGCTAACCATGGTTAGGTTTAGTTAACTTGGGTTTGCTTTTACTAACCTAGGTTAAGAAAACTTGGCAACCAAGTTTGGCACATTCTCCCAGATTGTTGGCCACTTGTATTTATATATATATCAAAATAAATTTTTTTATTTAATTGTAGCAGAAAATTCGGGTATTTTCACATAAGTTCGTTTCTTGACTTTTTGAGCGTAACTCTTGGTCTTAAACGATTTGAACTTATAATTTTGAATTCTTATCCTCAACATTATGGTTTTAATATATGTGTGGCTCTCCCTCTTCCCCAAGTCTCGGGCCTGAAAAGGTTAAATGTTCGGGCCGATTTCTCTTACCGAACTTAGGTTCGAGATTTCGTTTGTTTTGAGATATTCTTTCTTCTTTTTTTTGAGTTGTATCTTGAGTTTGGGTTATTACAAAAGAACTGTAATTGCACTCTAAGCCATAATCTCAAAACCTTCTTACATTGAGCTCATGTTATTAAATGCTTAACTCATCTCCCCACGTTAAGATTTCTTATACCTACTAATTAAATTTAATTACTGATAATTTAATTTAATCGGCATCTTTAAATTTCTTAAACCATTTCGTTTAATTTATCCAACCGCCGGATAATCAAATCTTCCTGCAGGGTTTGGCTTGATCAAAACTTATAATCTTCCTTAAGAGTGTATCATTAATCCCAATAATTCGAAACGTGAATTTCATCGATAATTAATATTCACCATATAAATAATGCCGCAATTCAACTCACTGAGAATATAGACTAATATAAGATCGCACCCTCTAATAAATTAAAACAACGAATATTAAATATACGTAAATAAATAATTATTCCAAGATTAAGAGCATAAGCACTCTTCATAATTACCTTGAGGTGTAAATTAATTTATATAGTCAGTATAAAATTAATTACTCCAATGTGTCATATTTAATACAAACAAAGTATATTAGCACGGAGAGTCAAAATAATAGACGACGCTATTATCTGTTCCCCGTAATCAAGACTGACCTACTAAAACTCTATACTATATTCGTACCGATAGTATGTCCATTTCCATTTAAATTGTAAACAAAGACTAATATTCTCAAAGAACCTAAAATTTGGTCTTTTGTGTGCAAGCTGTACTCTACATACTAAATTAAATACTGTAGAGAATAAAGAACATCCATGCATAACATTTAAAGAAAAATGATATTGCATACATTGTTCATTAAGATTTTCATAAAATAAAAAAATAATTTTATTAAAAAATAAAATTAAGTATTAAAACTAAAATATAAACTATAGTTTTCAGTGTATAATTATAACAATCTCCTATTTATACTCAAAATTATGCTGCCATACATCTGACTCCTATGCTCTCACATGACTATCAAAAATCTTAGCTGCTAAGCTCTTTGTAAAATGATCTACAAGATTGTCTCTTGATACAATCTTGGTCATACTAACATTACTCTTCTGTACAATTTTTCGTATTAAATGATACTTACGCTAAATGTGCTTTTTTTTGTGGACTCTTGGTTCCTTCAAGTTTGCAACCGCTCCGCTATATCCAGTATAAAATTAAATAGCCGACTGAATTGAAGGGACCATATTTAGATCCAACAGGAAGTTTCTGAGCCAAACGATCTACTTAGCTGCTTCAGAAGCTGCCACGTACTCAGCTTCCATAGTGAAATTAGCAATGTAGAGATTACTTCATACTCCTCCAACTAATAGCTCCACCTCCTAAGGTAAACACATATCCTCAAGTAGACTTACGAGAATCTTTGTCTGACTGGAAATCTAAATCTGTGTATCCTAAAGGTACTAGAGTATCTTGAAACCTGGTCAACCTTCATCTGGGTTACGAGAATCTTCTATTATATTTTATGGTACGATTCCTGAACATAGTATGGGTTACGATCCTTCAAAAACTTGCACTGGTAAAACCTGGTTAATCTTTGTCATGAAAGACGAGTTATGAATTTGATTTAGCCTACCTGCATATTTATAGGGCTATAGTAGGGACTTATTGAGTAATTATGATAAAGACTTGTAGTGTAACCCAAATACGTATCTAGCGATTTTCGTAATTAAACAAACCTCTCGGACGGTATCTGTAATTATGAAAATCTTGTAGCGATTTTTACAATTTTCATAAAATACTAAATTACAATTTACATCACTAAATGACTGTAACTACACTCTAAGTCATAATCTCAAGTCCATCTTGTATTGAATTTCTATTATTAAATGCTTAATTCATCTCCCCACGTTAATATTTTTGATACCCGCTAATTAAATTTAATTACTGACAATTTAATTTAATCGGCATCTTTAAATTTTTTAAACCCTTTCGCTTAATTTATTTGACCGCCGAATAATAAAATTTACCTACAGAGTTTGTTCAGGTCAAAACTTATAAGCTTTCTTAAAGGGATATCGTCAATCCCGAATTATCGAGACGTGAATTCCGTCAATAATTAATATTCACCATATAATTAATACCTCCATGCGACACACCGAGAATATAGACCCATATAAGATTGCACTCTCTAATGAATCAAAATATCGAGTATTAAATATACGCAAATAATTAATTATTTTAGGATTAAGAGTATAAACACTTTCATAATAACCTTGGAGTGTGAATTAATTTATATAGTTAGTATAAAATTAATTATCCAAATGTGTCCCGTTCAATACACAGAAAGTGTACTAGCACAGAGAGTGAAAATAATAGACGACGCTATTATCTGTCCCTGTAACCAAGACATGTCTACTAAAACTCTGTGCTACATTATATTGAAACTATGTCTATTTTTACCTAAACTGTGAACAAATATTTATATCCTGCAATAACCTATAATTTGGTCTTCTACTTGTAAGCCGTACTCTACACACCAGATTAAATACTGTATGGAATAAAAGATATTTATGCATAACATTAAAGAAATGAATTGCATACATTGCTCATTAAGATTCTTATAAAATAAAAAATTAATTTTATTAAAAAATAAAATTAAATACTAAAACTAAATAAATCTATAATTTTCAGTATACAACCTTAACATATTGTTCATTTTCACGAGCCGAAACCAAAAACTCTTTTTCCCAAAGGACTAGCCCTATGCTCCCTTGACATGAACGAGATTTTGTATGAAGAAGAAAATGATTTATGGGAACTTAAAGAAGTGGAGTAAGAGTTCAAGGACATAGACTATGACGAAGAAGAGGGTGTGCCGAAATGGCATCCGATCGTGGAAGAACCATATGACAATGAGGGATCCTGAGTGTTGGAAGCAATACTGCCAATATCATTATTTTTGTAAATAATTTTTGGTAAAAAATTAACTGGACATGCAAATGCCGAAACGGGCTCCAGATAAAACTTTTGACGTTGAACGATCAAAATAAAACCCGTGCAACCAAAGTTAATTAAGAAGAATACCTTTTGTCGATCGATTCTTCAACTATGATTTGATTTTGAATTGAAGCTCTAGTCAGATTTTCAACTGTATTTTCTTACACGATCCTCGAATGTAGTGTGGGCTACGGACTATCGAGAATTCGTACTGGTAGAACCCAGATATATTTAGTCTTGAGAGAAAATATAATTTATCATTGATATCAAACTGGTTTAGCCTACCTACATATATATATATATGGCTACAACAGGGACCTAGGAAGTAATTATGAGTAAGACTTCTAGTGGAATCCAGATACCTACCAACAGTTTCTGCAATTATAGAAAGATGCAGCGATTTTATAATTTTTATAAAATACTGAATTACAGTTCACACCACTAAAGAACTGTAATTTCACTATAACCCATAATCTCGAGACTTTCTTGCATTGAACTTCTGTTATTAAATGCTTACCATTTCTCACCATGTTAAGATTTTTGATACCTGCCAATTAAATTTAATTACTGATAATTTAATTTAATCGACATCTTGATATTTCTTAAGCCCTTCCGCTTAACTTATTTGACCGCTGGATAATTAAATTCACCTACAGAGTTTGGCCCGGTCAAAACTTATAAGCATTCTTAAGGGGTATCATCAATCCCGATCATTCGGGACGTAGATTCTGTCAATAATTAATATTTACCATATAAATAATAATGCTATCCAACTCACTGGGAATATAGGCCCATATAAGATCGCACCCTCTGATGAATCAAAATAACGAATATTAAATATATGCAAATCAATAATTATTTCAGTATTAAGAGGATAAGTACTATTCATAATAATGTTGGAGTGTGAATTAATTTATATAGTCAGTATAAAATTAATTACCCCAAATGTTCCGTTTAATACACACAAAGTGTACTGACATAGAGAGTCGGAACAATAGATGACACTATTATTTGTTTCCTGTAATCAAGATAAGCCTACTAAAACTTTGTGTCACGGTCGTACCGATGGTATGTCTATTTTCATCTAAAATGGGAACATAAAACTTATATTCTGCAAAAACTTAAAATTTGATCTTCTGTGTGTAAGCTGTACTCTACACACCAGATTAAATACTATATAGAATATTGGACATCTATGCATAACAAATAAATGATATGCATATATTGCTCATAAAAATTTTCATAAAATAAAAAATTAATTTTATTAAAATAAAATTAAATACTAAAAATATAGTTTTCAGTATACCAACCCTAACAAATGTCTCTACATGACTATCAAAGGTCTTAGCCGGTAAGCTCTTCATAAAAGGATCTGCAAGGTTGTCTCCTGATGTAATCTTGGTCACAGCAACATTCCATCTCTGTATAATTTCTCGTATCAGGTGATACTTACGCTCAATGTGCTTGCCTTTCTTATGGACCCTTGGCTCCTTCGAGTTTGCAACCACTCCGCTATTGTCACAGTAAAGTATAATAGCTGACTGAACTGAAGATACCATATCTAGATCCTACTGGAAGTTCTTGAGCTAAACGGCCTTCTTGGCTGCTTCAGAAGTTGCCACATACTCTGTCTCCATGGTGGAATCAACAATGCAGGACTGTTTGATACTTCTCCAACTTATAGCTCCACCTCTTAAGGTAAACACATATCTTGAGGTAAACTTATGGGAATCCTTGTCAGATTGAAAATCTAAGTCTGTGTACCCAAAAAGTACTAGATTGTCTGCCTGTAAACCAACATATAATCCTTAGTCCTTTTCAAGTACTTGATTATATTCTTTACCGTAGTCCAATGCTCCTACCCTAGGTTAGATTGATATCTGTTAACCATGCCAACAGAAAAATAGATGTCGGGTCTAGTGCAAAGCATAGCATACATGAGGCTTCCTACTGTCGAAGCATAAGGAACTGTCTTTATCTTCTCTATCTCATCAAGTGTCTTAGGACACTGATCATTAGATAGAGTGATTCCATGCCTGAAATGAAAAAATTCTTTCTTGGAATCTTACAAGCTAAAAGGAGCAAAGATATCATCGATATACTTTGCTTGTGAAAAGATCAGCATCCTTCGTTTCCAATCTCGCACAAGCTTGATCCCAAGGATGTGATAGGGTTCTCTCAAGTCCTTCATATCGAACTGCCTAGATAACCATACTTTAATCATAGATAATGCCCCCACATCATTTTCAATGAGCAAGATATCATCTACATAAAGTACTAGGAAGATCACCACGCTTCTGTCATGCTTCTTGTATACACAGGACTCATCCAGACTTTGTTCAAAATCATATGACTTAATGGCTTGATCAAATTGAGTGTTTCAAGACCTCGATGCCTACTTAAATCTATAAATGGATCTCTTAAGCTTATACAACATGTGTTCTTGGCCCTTTACAATGAATCCGTCTAGTTATATCATATAGATACACTTGTTAAAACTTTCGTTAAGGAAAGATGTCTTGACATCCATTTGTCAGATTTCGTAATCGAAATATACGGCAATAGATAAGAGAATCCGGATAGACTTAAGCATGGCTACTGGCGAAATTTTTTTCTTATAGTCGATCCCTTCTTTCTTAGTGAACCCTTTAACAACAAGCCTAGTTTTGAAGGTTTTAACCTTCTTGTCTACTCCTCTCTTCTTCTTGTATATCTACTTAAAACCAATGGATTTTATCCCTTCGGGTGGTTCTACAAGTTTTCAGACCTGATTGGAATACATAGATTCAATCTCTGAAGTCATACCCATTTGCCAAAGATTTACGTCTTTGTCTTGTAGTGCTTCATTATAGTTACAGGGTTCGGTATCCAATTCTACTGGGATCTTGTTAAACGACTCTTCCAAGAACATATACCGATCAGGTTGATGAACAACCCTCCCACTACGACAAGGCACTGTCGATGTCTGTGTACTAGCAGTAACAGGCTGTACAGAATCTGAACCCTGTGCATCAGCACCCTGTTCTTGATTTGCACCTGTCTCGATAATCCTCCCACTACGACGAGGTAATAGAATATGAGTGACTTGTGGTTCCTCTTTCGTTTTACTGATATTTTCTTCCAATTCTTTAAGAATAATTTTGCTATTGGGGTTGTGATCCATAATATAATCATCTTTTAAGAATCGGGTATTGGTGCTAACAATAACCTTCTGATCCTTAGGATTATAAAATAGACCACCCTTCATTCCCTTGGGATATCCCACAAAGAAACAGACTTTCGTTCTTGGTTCCAACTTACCCGTGTTTCCTTTCAGCACATGTTCTAAACACCTTCAAATTCGAATGTGTTTCAGACTAAGCTTATGCCCAATTCACAATTCTGTGATAGTAGAAGATACTGACTTAAAAGGCACCAAGTTTAGAATGTAAGTCGCTGTTTCTAAAGCGAGTTCACAAAACAAATCTGGTAAATTTGAATAACTCATCATTAACCTTACCATCTCCATAAGAGTCATATTCCTTCTTTCTACTACACCATTCTGCTGTGGAGTGTCAGGTGCAGTCAACTGGGATGTAATCCCCTCTGATGACAAGTAGTCATTAAACTCTCCAAATAGGTATTTTCCACCACGGTCGAATCGTAGTGATTTGATACTTTTACCCAGATGCTTCTCCGCCTCTGTCTTTAATTCTTTGAATTTCTCAAAACATTCAGACTTATGGTGCATCAGGTAAATGTATCCATACCTTGAGTAGTCATCAATAAAACTGACGAAGTACTCAAAGCCACCTCTTGCTCAGATTTTCATAAGACCACACACATCAAAATGAACTTGGTCCAACGGTTCTTTAGCTCTATAACCTTTGGCCGAAAATGGCATCTTGGTCATCTTACCCTCTAAGCAAGATTCACAGACTGAAAGTGACTCCACTTCCAATGAACTCAAAGGTCCATCTACTGCTGGTCTATTTATTCCTTTTAGATTAATATGACCCAAGCGTAAGTGCCAAAGAAATGTTTGGTTCATTAAAGAAGAAAACTTTCTTTTATATGGTAATATTGATGTATTGTTCGTTTTAATTAGTTGTAGTGTAGGAGATATTAGAGTAATAATATAAAAGCCATCCACCAATGTATCAGAACAGATAACCCGTTTATTATCCTTCATAACCATAGAGTTATTAAAATAAAATAAATATCTGTCTTTACCTAATCTAGAAACAGAAATTAAGTTCATTCTAATGGCAGGTACATAAAGACAATCTCTCAATATTAAAACTCGATTTCTACCAAAACTGAGAATGACATCTCCTACTGCAACTGTTGTTACCTTAGTATTATTACCCATAAACAGGTAAATCTCCCATCACTAAGTTATCGGGTTTCCTGAAACTCCTATAGTAAATTACAGACATGATTAGTGGCTTCCGTATCAACACACCAGGTACTAGTAGATAACACCGCTAAACATATTTTCACCACTAGTGAACAGAAATTCTCATGTTTGTTCTGCCTTCTGAGAAACACTAGACATAACTTTTTCCAGTGTCGGGTTTGGTTGCAGTGAAAACATCTACCTTTTGATTTTTTCACACCAGTTCGTTGCCCACTAACTACCTTAGAAATCGTGTCTCCCTATTTCTAAACTTTTTTCTTTTTCATGCATTTTGGCCTAGAGAAAGAATCTTTTTCAGAAACAAACACATTTTCTGGTATTGAAGAAATACCATTTGTAGTTAAAGCTATATCTAAGTTACATTTCAGTTAATAAAATTTGTTCTCGTAAGTTTGCTTTCTTTGAGTATTGAAGCAAGTGGGTTGAAATCAATTTTAATTCTGAGAAACACATAATTAAAAAAATCGTTAATTATGATGAGAAAAATTTTGAATTCATTTTAAATTGATTCCCTCTACCATTTTAAAATTAATTCACCAACAGCCTAGTAACCTGAGAATAGCATGTCACGATGGGTGGACGTCTACTATTATTTATAAGACTAGACATGCCAATTCCTTTTAATTTTACTATCTAAGCAATTGATCATGCCAAATACAATTAAATAGCTGACGTAGCTTCGGTCCAGTATATAATAGCAGTGACTCAGATAGAGAGAATACTATTATATATAGCTAAGTGTTAACCATCACCTAATCCCAAATCAATCGCTTCGCAATGAACTCTTCAGATGGAGAAGTGATCCACATTAACAATTATCTAGAATTATTCTTAAAGGAGATTTGTACTGGTGATACCGCAATTAATCTGTCCGATGGGGAGGAAGACCATACTGCCAACACGTAGGGTTTAATTGTATCGTCAATAAACTGGTGATGGAGACATATGATTTATCTGTGAATAAATTTTCTCTCCCACTTAGATTTTTAAAATATTTTTTAGAGTTATAAAAATCAGTTTAATTAAAATAAATTTATTAATTTCGAAAGTTACACAATTTGAAAAAATCAAACATCTTTTCGTGTACACGATTTCAAAGATTCTAATTTATCAAATCATATTTTTGTGTTTAAATGCGTAACAAATAAAATTTAATAAATGCACAGTTTTTTCTTTAGCTTTTCAGCTAAAGTAGTGATTAAAAGTATTACTTATTTTATTTTTCGTTCTACATTTTTTAAAAAATAATAATTTATTTTGATTAAATATTTTTTATTTAATTAATACAAAATCTAAAATTAATTCCTACATTTTTTTAAGATATTTGATTTTTAAAAAAATCATATTTAAACGTGATATTTTGTAAAAAAAAATAAAATATCTAAATTTTTTTAATTTAATTAAAATTAATTAATTAAAAAAATTATTTTATTTTTATTACAAAATATTTTAATTAATATCGAATTTTTGAATTAATTACATTAATAGGATAAATAAAACCAATATATATTATCCACAAAGTTAATAAAAAATTAAATACAAGATATAAAAAAAATCTTCCAGTTTTATGATAGGATATAAATTTTAAAAAATTTCAGTCTCCTATTTAGAGATAAGTTTTAAATTCTTTTTTGAATCAGCTACTTTTTGGATAGGGACAAAAATACCGCTGCTAACCAAACATGCCTGAATTGATGCAGAAACTGCTTCAGGTGTTTGCTTTTGGCTGGGATTGGACCACTGTTGGATTTGCAAGCGCAGCCTGCTTGCTGTTTGGTGGAATAACACTGCTGCCATTAGTTTGGAAACCGGTGCTTGCTTAAAAAAAAAAAAAACGAAATCACACTGTTTGGGAATTGCGCTGCCCCTTTTGTCCAGAAAACTGCTTCAGTGCGCTTGCTGAGTTGGACATCACTGTTTTGGGAATAGCGCCTCTATGATGGTGCCTGTTAAAACTTACGCTGTTTGAAATCAGTGCCGTGTGGGAAACTGCTACGTTGGGAGATCAGGTTGGGAGGGCAGCACAAGGCTGCGTTTGGTGCAGCGGTTTTGGAGACTACTGCTTGATATTTGGGATATTTGCGCTGCTGGTAAACAGCTTTAAAATACATTGCTGCGGCCACAGTGCTTTGAAACTGCTGGGAATTGCTTCTGCTGGATTAGGGTGCGTTTGGCAACTTTGAAAAAACAACAGCCAATTGTTTTAAAAAAACGCTGGCTGTTTATACGCCCTTTTGATCAAGACCACTACTGAACTGTTTGGGAATCGGCTTTTCTTTTAATTTTTTTCTTCTTTTCTTGCAAACCACAAAAACAGTGTTGTCGGCACTGATTGAATCTTCAATCAAAAAACCACCGCAGCTTTGTGTTCTTCATTCTTCTTATTTTTTAAATTTTATTTTGATAACATAAAATAAAAAAAACATAACATAAAATATAAAAAAAGTAAAAATCGAAACATGATAATTTTTACATTGATCCTATGCCACTGTAGAGTTCACAATTAATCTACCATGATCAACACTCGTGGTTTTAAAAAAATTAATTAAATTATCATCAACGCATTCAATTAAACATAAAAATAAATAATGATCATAAAACTAGAATTTAGAACGCCTACAAAATAAAGTTAGTAATAGTTCCAAAACTATTCGACCCCGATAAATCGTAAACAAAAAATAAAAGGGTTCTGATACCAATTTGTTGGAGGCAATACTGCCAAGATTATTATTTTCGTAAACGATTTTTGGTAAAAAATTAACTGGATGGATAAACGCCGAAACGGGTTCCAAATAAAACTTTTTATGTTAAACGATCAAAATAAAACCCGTGCAATCAAAGTTAATTTAGAAGAATACCTTTAGTCGATCGATTCTTCAACTACGATTTGATTCCAAGTTGAAACTCTAGTCATATCTTCTACTGTATTCTCTTACACGATCCTTGAACGTAGTATGTGTTACGAATTATCGAGAACTCGTACTAGTATAACCCAGATATAGTTAGTCTTAAGAGACAAAATATAATTTATCATTGATATCAAACTGGTTCAGTCTAACCGCATATATATACAAGGCTACAACAGAGACCTGAAGAGTAATTATGAGTAAAACTTTCAATGGAACACAGATACCTACCAGCGATTTTTGCAATTAAGGAAAGACGCAGCGATTTCTGTAATTTCTATAAAATACTGAATTACAGTTCACATCACTAAAGAACTGTAATTGTATTCTGACCCATAATCTCAAGACCTTATTGCATTGAGCGCATGTTATTAAATTCTTACAATTTCTCCCCACGTTAAGATTTTCGTTACCCGCTAATTAAATTTAATTACTGATAATTTAATTTAATCGGCATCTTAATATTTCTTAATCCCTTCGGCTTAACTTATTTGACCGCCGAATAATTAAATCCACTTGCATAGTTTTGCCCGATCAAAACTTATAAGCATCCTCAATGGGGTATCGTCAATCCCGATCATTCAGGACATGGATTCCGTCAATAATTAATATTTTTCATATAAATATTATTACTATCTAACTCACTGAGAATATAGACCCATATAAGATCGCACTATCTAATGAATCAAAATAATGAATATTAAATATATGCAAATCAATAATTATTTCAAGATTAAGAGGATAAACACTATTCATAATAATTTTGGGGTGTGAATTAATTTATATAGACAGTATAAAATTAATTATCCAAAATGTCCCGTTCAATACACAAAAAGTGTACTGGCACAGAGAGTCAAAATAATAGACAACGCTATTATCTGTTTCCCGTAATCAAGACAGGCCTACTAAAACTCTGTACCACGGTCGTACCGATGGTATGTCTATTTCCATTTAAACTGTGAACATAAAACTTATATTCTGCAAGAACCTAAAATTTAATTTTCTATGTGTAAACCGTATTCTACACACCAGATTAAATACTATATAGAATATTGGACATTCATATATAACAAAGAAATGATATATATAAATTGCTCATAAAGATTCTTATAAAATAAAATTTTAATTTTATTAAAATAAAATTAAATACTAAAAATATGATTTTCAGTATACCAATCCTAACACTGGGAACCTTGGATTGCTCTCCCATCGTACAATTACAAGGATCCTTTTGATGGAGTATCATTCCCTCAGCTCTTCAAGATAGAGACCAGTATTGACAAAGAATCCCATTGGTTTGCACAAAACGTTATGGGAATCAAAGAAGATCTCTAGGGAGTTGAGGAAGTTAGAAAGGAATATAGTCAGGAAAAGACAAAAGTAAATGATTTTAGGACTTTTTACGGAGAAGGATACCTAGTAACCAACGTAAGAGAAGTGAATAATCAATTTGAAGGCCTATGAGAGCCCAAAGAATAAGTAGAGCATCCAACAAGAAGTGGGAGTCATTTCAAGCTCGCTTAGCTAGAGAAGGGGCAGCCGAGTAGGGGCATAGAAGAATCGAGGAAACAAGAAGAAAAACAGAACAGTGAGGAAGAAGACGTGGCTTTGAAATAGCTCAGAAAGACGCAAGAAAATATAAGCATTTGGGGATTACTAGTTCTTTCTGATAAGTACTAGCAAGCAGTATTGAAAGCCTTGAACAGTGTGGACATTCCAATCAACGTCTCCCCTGATCAATTGGTTGGAATGTTGGTGCCAGAAAAGTAGCCCAACATAATAGCTTTCAGTGACAAGGACTTTTCGTCAAAGGGATCGTGTCACAATAAGTCACTGCATTTGACAGCTAAGTGTTTAGGGAAGTGGGCGACGGCAGTCTTAGTCAACAATAGTTAAGTGCTTAACGTATGTCAATTACGAACTGCTTACTACTTGGGGTTGAAGACACAAGATTTCATGCCAAGTGCTACTACAAGAAATTACACTTTTGGCAATCACATTTAGCGACCAACATTGACTTTGGTCGCTAAATACAACACAATTGGCCACCATATTATCGTTGGTCGCAGAATATACAAATATTGGCGACCATAATTCGTTGGTCGTGGAATATACCACAATCGGCGACCATAGTTTTGAGTTTCGTCGCTAACAACACTTTTATTGCAACCAAATATAATATTAGTCACCAAAGGTCTGGTCGTAGAATGAAAAAATAGGTGGATACATTTTGGCGACTAAGGGTTGGTCGCCAAAAAACTCATTAATTGGCGACCAAAAGACTTTTGTCAACTAAATTTACTTTTTGTCACCAAACATTTTGGCGCCAATAGAAAAAAAGTGGGAAAACATATTGGCGCTCGGATTTTTTGCGACTAACAACAATGTTGGTGGCGCAAAGTGTTCGGTGGCGACCATTTGACATATGGTCGTTAAATAGTTAGGTGCCAACCGCAGGAAAGGTATTTTGGCGACCAAACAACATTTGTCGCTAATGCGCATTTTAGGCAAACAATTCTAGTTTTTCATAATAGAGTTTTTAGCACCACTGGAAAAAGGTGGAAAAAATATTTGGCGCCTACAGCTAGCGACCATATTTACCTTTGGTCGCAAATGGTTTGGTGCAAAAAGCATGAAAAGTCTTAAGGCGACTAAATTGTAGTCGCAAATAATTAGCGATTAAGTTATTAGTGATCACGAAAATCTGACTTTCAACAATTAACAACGTTATTGGTCACTAATTGGTTGGCAATAATTTTAACATACAATCATATACTTTGGATACGATACAACAAAAAAAGTTTTGTTGTGATAAAATTTAACGATGAATTTTAATTTTCTCTTTAAAAGTGATATTTTTTCTAGAAGATTCTAATTTTGTTATCAATACGGATCCTTCGCTCAGCACTACATTGGTCACTAACAATTGGCGCCGTATGTGGAAACAATTTGTTCTCAGAAAAAAAAATCCAAACTGGTGTGGCCCGATTTACTTATCCATCTCTTTAGATCCCATTCGAATCCCTTATATCCGTTCCCATCTTTGCTCCCTCATCACCCTCAATACAAAGAAGAAGAAGCTCTCGAGGCGCATTTCATACCAGTCATTTGTTACCAAAGGCGATGCGAGGAATAGGTGGAATTGAATTCGATCGACAAAGAATAAGAGTTCGAGGACTTGGTATTTCGCAAACGAGCTTTGGCGGCTATTCTGTTTTAGACGCCCCCAGAGCAGTGGCAGAACAGTAGCGCTAGAAGGAGGGCTTGAACCTTCGACCTCGTTGGTGGTTCTCTGCGGTTTGATTAACTGAGACATGTATGGGGACTCTGCCAACGACTTGACGAAAACGGTGTCTACTCTGCCCCTGTTATCCTCTTTGCCAAAGATATCGATGCCTTGCGTGAGCCCTCTCACAAAAATAATGATGGCCATTATCATGGAGATGAAGAGTAAACATGCAATTTTTGCACCAGCAGAATGCCCAGTCACAACAAGAATGGAGTTGCACTCCACCTGTTTGATAAAATGCCCCAACCATGAACATTGCCCTAGGGTCACCATTATTGCTCCCAAATCAATCTACAAAACCTCCTGATGAGTTGGGTATAAAAAAGGCAGCCTGTGAAGAGATTATGCATGCCTTTTTTATCCGTGGGCCATTTTATAAAAAAATATTTAAAAAAATTCAGAAATTTCAATTTCGAAGGAAACAAAAAATAGGGGGTTTTATAATTTTTTTTATTTTAAAAAAGTTCAAGTATTTGATGTTTAAAATGTTTAATTTTAAGATATTTAACTTTTTTTTAAATAGAAAAAGTTAAATTATTTGAAATAATTTCTATTGTAATTTTTTATTTTTTATTTTTAAATTGGAGTGTTTGATATATTAACACATTTTTTGGGAATTTTTTTAGTAGAGTTAATTTTTTAAATTAATAGTATTATACTGTTATAGTCAATTTACTCCAAAAATTGGAAATTAATTTTTTTTTTTTGAAAATAAAGGTTAATGACTTCTTAAAGATGCCAAATATTTTATCATATATAAAAATAATTTTTTTAACAAAAAAATAAATTTTAAAAAATGGCAAATAAAGACTTAATTATTTTGTTGAGCCCTAGCAATAAATGATCCACGTCCAAAAGCACTCATTAATTCATAATAAGTAAGCACTGTGTATAAAAAAAGATAAGGCTATGTTTGGCATTTTTTAAAATTTATGCCTAATACTAAAAAAAAAACTACTATAAATAATGATTATATTTAATTAATGATTATATTTACTTATTTTTATCTATTAGTAATAGTTTATGGATTATAAATATATATTATGATGTTTATTTATTTAATTTGTCATGATGAGAAGTATTTATAAAATAGATAAATGTTAAAAATTTACTAAAAATAAATAAATTATATAAAACAATTAAATTAAATACACAATACATAAAATAAACTCCCGCCCAAACATTTCTCCCTACCTTTTCATCTGCCCTATATTTTTTCTTCTCCCACACTTCTCTCTCTAATCTTTTCATCTGCGAAACATTCTGCCCAAACAATCTATCGCGGCCTCCCCCGCCTTCCCCGCACCCGCTGCCGTCTTCCGCTGTCTTTCGCGCACCCGTCGCTGCTCCGCGCACCGACAGCCGTCTTCCGCCGTCGTCGCTGCTCCGCCGTCGGTGCGCGCTGTCGCCGTCGTCACTGCACTGTCTTCCGCCGCCGTTTCCGTCTTCTGCCTCCCCCGTCTGTCACCTATTCGTCACCTCTCCTATTGCCTAAGCCCTAAGGTTTGTTTTGTGGCACAAAGCCTTTCATTTTTTTCCCTTAGTGATTTCAGTTTCGATTGCAAATTAGTTTCATAGGACCAGTTTGTTTTGCAAACGAGTGGTTTGTAGTTCAACTTTCCTGTTCCATTATGGCAAATTTTATCGAAGGCACCGTCTTGGATGCTATTTTTCCCAATCCGATTTTCATTTCTTGACATTGCACCATTTCCAGGAGGGAAAGCATAACATTTTCCACTTATAGCAATTGTTACTACTTTCTCGAGATTTTATAACATGTGCTTGCATAGACGGATTTTTCTTTTTTT
>JAOTRH010102087.1:0-47981 GCA_034768845.1 Heliamphora exappendiculata
CTCTTGTTTTCTCAATGTAATTCAATATTCCTTGATTTTAATCTATTGCTATCTTAATGGTTGTTTCTTATTTTAGGGAAATTAGACGATGTCGTTCTTGGGTTTGAAACAATTGATGAATACAAGGTTAGATTCTACCTACTTCTATATATATATATATGTCATCCCTATAATTATGGTCATTATTACTTTTTTTTTTATGAGCAAAGGAAGTCTATTAATAAAAATTGTTGATGCATTTTTCTGTACCAACTAAACCAAGATTGATAACTCTAGGCGATATTTTGTAATGGTAGTTGTTCATCATTTTTGGTTGTCGAGTACATACAAAAAAAAAGGTATTTAGGGGCACCGAGTGGTACCGGTCAACGCCTCTCCGATATTTAACTTAGAATATAATTCTTTAAAAAAAGATATAACTATTGAGAGAATATAAGTATATGTTTCGATCCTTACTTCTTTATATGATCTCTTTATATAGGAAAAGATAAGGCATATATTTTGGATGACTCTCCTTTGATTTTAGCCAATCAAGATAATTATAAACGTAATTTTAGACACCATTTTAAACGTGATTCTCAGCATAATTTTAGGCATAATTTAAGGAATGAGACTTTAAGCCATGTTATCGTTTGGCGTGCCCGATTACTTAGTTCGACTATTTATGTTCTATTGAGGTTAGTTATTCTTATCATAAAAAATATATCTATACCATAGACAATATAATAGAGAAGTACTTTACATAGATAAAAGGTAAAATATAAATCACAAACCTGCTCGATTGTACATAAAACACAAAACCAATCCAAAGACTGGGGGTTTAGGATGTTGTATAGTTGGATCAAACTCCATGGTTTCATGAAAGTCTAGGTTGCATGCTGTGGACTTAACATTGTACTAGAAGGTGGCACGCACGTGCATAGCTTTTTTTAATTTTAAAAATAAAAAACTAGTTATTGTATAATAAATTTATAGTTTTACTCTTTTAAAGAGTTAAGAAGTAATTTTAAAAATAAGAATTGTGATAGAGCTTCAAAGCTCGTGAATTCTTTTTATATATAACTAGTGTAATGACTGCGCGCATGGCACGCGAAAAAAAAATTAGCCTATGCGTAATACTAAATATTTATATATTATATATATAAGTGATAATGGTGAAATAACATTAGCATTGTAAACCTATGTTTAGATTAATTTTTTTGAGAGTTTTTTTCTTAAATTTTTTTTAAAAAGTCTACTTGTTTGGTCTCAGTTGATTTTTTCTATAAATTTTATATTTATATTTTTACAAAAAAAAGTCAAAAAACCTACAAAAAAAAATTAGTCCAAACATAGGCTAAAATAATATATAAAACTTTAATATTTAATAATTTTACTTAAAAATATGTGATTGTAGATCTGATTTAAACTTGTAAATTTTTTAACAAATAAACTTACGAGAGAATTTAATGTAAAAGAATTAACAACGTTGTCAGTTTTGTGTATAAGTAACAAATCGTCAATGTAGGGTATAAACAATGATAGTAGAATTTGAATACGATCAAGTTCTCGATAAATTTTAAATGAACTAAATTTATTAAATTTCTTAATATGATATAGTGATTAATGTGTGTATATAGTAGCGCTATTCTCGTGTTATGCATGAAAAAATTATATATTTTTACAATAATAACTCATTTCATATGATGCTAATTTATTCATTAACAATTCAAATAAAAGTTCATTTTGCTAACTAATTCTCATTTTAATTAAATATAATTTGTAATCTTTTATATTAATACTTTGGTTAACTATATTTACAAAAAAATTAAGTAATAAGCATAAAGATAAAAAGACTAAAAATCATATTGCCAAAAACATCCATTAACTACATAACAGAAAATATCCATTAACTATACAGCAGAAAATATCCATTTAATGTAAAGTTTAATCTCCATGACCCATCTTAAATTTACTATAAAGTTGAATTTTTATGTGTCCATTTTAAGGTCACTGTAATGATTTGAACCATTTATCTTATAGAGTATATTAAAAAGACCATTCTTGAAAAAAATTAAATTGATTGGATATATATAGATATAGTGGACTTATACATTTATTTTAATGGTATACATAATTTTTAGAAAGATCGTTTATTTTATTTAAGATAAATATGTTTAAATGATTTAGTTATTGACATTCGATCAATTTATTTTTCCACATAGATTACTTTTTAAAAAACTTTTACAAAATGAATGGTACGAATTATCAAAATAAACTTAAAGTGTATCTATAATAATTACACATTTTAATAGACAAAATTCTGGCGAACTAACAAAATTGAAAAACAAATTTAATTTGTATGAAATAATCATAAGCTCATCTTTACGATATGAATCATTTAACTTATAGAGAACATTGATAAGATTATCAACCTGTAAAATTGGATTAATAAAATATCTACATGTGTAGTGTAACATTTATTTTAATAGTATTTACGATTTTAAAAATAGACCGTTTATTCTATTAATAATAAATATATTCAATTAATTTTTTGTAGGGTCATCAAAATAAACCTAAAATATATTTACAATAATTATACATTTCCTTTAACTTCCGTGCTAAAATTTTGTACTAAACCGAACTATGACCAAAACATCAGCGGAAGGACAAATTTGGAAATTCATTAGGGAAGAAAAGTGATGAAGCACTGGCCTTTTATATATATGTATGGAAAAGTGCCATCCCACTAAGTAAATTGTGTTACTTAGTGCCAAGCCCTAAGACAAAATGACAACCATTTGAGATGTGCTTTTCAAGGTCTTTATGGTTTGATTGGTTTGATTTAAAGTTAAATTAATAATCAAATTGTTTTAAATGATTCTAAGAATTAAAGAACTAGAATCGAATAATATATATTAATAAATTCAGACAAGTCAAACAAATGAAGAACGGTTCAGTTCTGCTTTGAAGTCGCGATTTTAAAAATAAATACTTGTTGCTTATTTTATTAAAAAAATACATTTATATTTTCATTTTATTTTTTTTGTATCTTCTTTCTTTCTTTACATTATTCTATTTTATCACTTATCTCATTATTTCAAAAAGATATCCTTGTATCTCTCAATTATGCATTAAGGGAAAAGATTCAATGCTATAACCCCCTTTTTTTAAATATATGATTTGCACTTACTAAATTTTATTGTTAAAATTATGAATGTTTATAGTTAAAATTATAAAATATTTTAAATGTCAAAGTAATAGTTGATTTATGAGTCATGTAACTTTTGATAGCGAATTTTTATTATTAAATTTATGAACTTGCAGGTGTTGATTTATAAACTTATGTGATAAAATTTATGAAATGCATACCATATGCCCTAAAAAAGATTTTTTTTTAAAAAAAAACTCGAGTTCACACCGCTACTATGCCCCCACTGCTACTATGCCCTAAAAATAGACTCCCAAACTAATGGCTTATGCTACTATTCATAGAAATTTCAACCTTATTATTAGGAGTCACATGATGTTGGGCACACTCCTAAATGCAAGGAACCTCTATAATCGTGTACATGTATGGACAGAGGATAGACAAATAATAACGTTCGTCACCCTTATAATTTTAAAATATTCTCTTACTATACCAATAGTAGCTTTTAATTATCCCCAAATGTATAGGCTTCCCACCTCTTGATCTGTTTTCAAAAAAATAATAATTGAACACAAAAGTTGGAAGCTTGCAAAGAGGTATCATTAATTTATGAATTTTCCAGAGCACTATCTTATAATTAAGCTCAATGTTTCAATCCATTTTGAGTTTCAACATATTTGTCAACATTTTCTGAGTTGTGTCAAGGAGAAAATCCAAAAGTCAACAATTCATCCTCTTATTAATAATAAATTGATTTGTTAGTATTGAGAATGAGCATTTTTAATTGTGAGAATTTTGAAGACCAGACTATGCAATATTATGGAAGATAATTTTTTAACAACTTGATCAATTTTATGAGAAAGAGATTGTTTAAAGTTTTAGTGTTGATTATACTGTAAATACATTCAATGACAATAAAAAAGCATTGAGAACAACTCAAAATGTTTCACTTTAGTTGATAGATCGATTTTTTTTTTTGAACGGCAAAAGTAACAAAGTATATTGAAAATAACAGTATTACAACAATAATAAACAGAAGCCAGCAGTTAAGGAAACACTTTCTAATTCTACAACAAGGTTATAGCTTAAGTTTAACTAAGAAACAAACTCTACTAATTGATGAGTAGTCAACAGTAGATTGATTTATAATTGCTATATTTTGTAATTGTTGTGAATACAAGAAAGTGTGCATATTTATATCCACTAGATGTTAATTTTCTCTTTTTATGTCGGTTAAAATTAACGTTGTTGTCTACATAGTTTTTGAGAAGTTAAACATTAGCATCTAAGTTTACCACTTCTAGTTTAGTCATATGTTGAAAATTCATAATAGGATTAGCCCAATTGTTAATTAAGATTTTTTAAAGATAAAGTCTTATTTCTAAATATAATTTTCCATTAAGACAGATATACCTTTATTTAAGTGGTTTGTGACGAGTTAGTTACATTTATAATTAGAAACTTTAAAATTTTATAACTTTCAACATATATACCCATTTTAATAAAATAATATTTTAATTTAGAATCCAATAATTGATATCTATCAAACAAGATGAACATTAAACATAAAATTATGTAAGAAAACAAACTAAGAAATCTCTTTGTTGCGAATTGAAAACCTAAAATTTTTTTTTGTTTAATCTTTTATCATGTAAAATATAGTAGTTGTGTTCAAAAATTGAGAAATATATAAATTTTAAAATCAAGAACTTGTTGAAAAGTAAATGTTCGTTATTTTTTTTTAATTTTTAAATGATACAAATAACATAATTTTTCTAACGAGTACGTTATAATTTAAACACTAAAAAATTGTTAATTTTCTCAGTATGTTGAAATTGATAGTTTATCAATTTCGAAATAGAAAATTTTCTTCATAACAAAATGGTAAAAGATTAATCATATTTTTATTTTTCATATAACTTTTATGTTGAACACAGGACTTGTTTAATAGACCTCGATGAAAAATGCTTTAAAAATACAAATTTTATAAGAGTTTTACAGTTTTTAATAAAAAAATGTAAATAACTTGACACGTTAGCATGATTCATGTGCGTTGTTGCCTAAGTTGATGAAAAAATTGAATGAAAAGAGTTATATAAAAAATAGTAAAATGTGATGGGATTACAACTAGAAAAAGATTCTTATCAAGACATTGGCATATATATACATGGTTGCAGAATGATTCAACCTACTTTGGTGCTCTTGTTGGGCGAGTTGCTAACAGAATTGGAGGAGCTCAATTTACTCTCAATGGTGTTCATTATAAACTACTTGCTAATGAAGGAAAGAACATGCTCCATGGTACTCTCTCTCTATCTCTCTCTCAAAATAGTTCTCAGCTTCTTTTCAACACCACATTTGTTTTTTATTTTTATTTTCTAATTTTTTTGTAAATTTATTTTCAAAAAAATGTAAACAAATTTCAAAATTTACTAAATTAAAGAAAATAAAAAAATTTATTTTCACTTATTTTGTAAACAACTTTCCATTCTCTTTTTTCCTCTATTATTTCTGATTATTCCTACTTCTTGTTATCATCATCGACAATCACATTTGACCATAATCTTTGGCCAACACCTCCAGCCAGCATGGCTAGCCACCACCATTCCCAACTGCCACCTCCACCAAACTCATCTTTCATCATGGCCACTACTATCACGTCCACCCATACCAATCACTTCTATCTATCACCTCCACTCAAAAATAGGTATATGTCAAATGTATTTTGTATTTATTTTTTTTAAAAATTAAATAAAAACATGTTTGTTCTTTATTGTAAACAAAAAATTAAAAACTGTAAATGTTAACAAACAAATCATATGTTTAATTTAATTCATTTCATTGCCCTCGGGCGCAGGAGGTCCCAGAGGATTCAGTGCAGTGGTATGGAATGTGGAAAGCTACAAACAAGACAGCCATGTTACATTCACTTATCACAGCTTTGATGGTGAAGAAGGTACACAAGTGTTTTTTTGTTCTTTCCACAAGTTCTCTTTGAAAATAAATTTATTTACCCACTTGGCCTGAATGATAGTACCAACTATTTTATGGTCTAAGTTTAGAACTTCACTTTCAAATATATAGTACACTCCACAATTAGATTTAAGACTAATAAAAGGGTAAGTATTAATTGATCACCCACACTATCAGATTGAATGAACAAAATTGGACTCGTACTTCGTACTTAATACTGATGCAAACATGAGCTCTCTTGGGAATTTTATTTATGTCTAGCTACAGTACACCCCCATGTTTGAGGTGTATCGTATTCACTTTATAATATTCCTCACGAGATACATAATTAAACCGCACAAACTCAAAAACAAAAAAACATGTAAATTCATAATTCGACAAATACACAAGTTCATAAACTTAACCACAAAACTCATAACCCAAAGCTACATAATTTATAATATTATTTTGGCCCACATTGATTTGACAATAATTTTATTTTTCCAATCAACTGGCTAATTGTATAACTGACTAATAGATAAGAATCGAATCCCTAAATGATTGGTTCATTTTATAATCCTTGAGATTCTTATGATGATAACTTGTGGTTGACCATATTACCATATACTTTATGATTAGTATTTGTATGTTTTAATGGTTTTCTTAACTTTTGTGTTTTCTATTATGATGATTTGTGCACAACGCTTTGTTTGATCAGATGCTAACGAACAAATATTATGAATATTTTTTATTTATCTTATGATCCTTCAAATGTTTATTATGACAATTTGTGATTCACCATACTATCACAAAATTCATGATTGTTATTGATTTGGTTTACTATTTATGTGAATTCAATTAATGACTATAATATTAGTGGTGAAATTACAAAATATTTTAGTGCATTAATGACCAATTATATGAATGGTATTAGTTAACTACGATAGAGCATATTTTATGATAAATTTCACTTTTTTATGAATTTTTATTGATTTTCAATAATTATTATATTTTATTTTTCAACAATAATATTTTATAAAAAAATTTGTCATTGAGATATGATATCTCGTGATGTGTTTGTATATTTTGTGAATATTTGTTGTATAAATTACAATATTCTTGTGCAAGTTTATGATTATGTTGCGGTTGGTTATGAATTGATTATGAATAGTTTGGTTGGAGTCATGAGACTTTGTGGTTTTCGTTATGAACGTTTGATTTAATTTGTTAATTACTCGTTAAATAAGTCATAAATGACTGACGTGGTTGCATCTTAGCCGTGCATATCTTCACAATTTTTAGGAGGGGTGTGCATTTAAGTTGCCAGAGTGACCAAAAAATAAAAAGTATTGGCATTTCCAAACAAGAGAAGAGGCTTTTATGGCTTCAAATCTGGCCTTCAAGTCACTCATCAATTAAGGGGAAAATTGTTATTTTAAAATAAATAAAGTAAAAAAACCTTTTAGTCTTGTAAAACTAAGATTTTAAAGTAGCTTTTTTTTCCTCTTAACTTTTAGCTTATAATTTTAAACAAATCCGAATGAGTTTAAGTGCTCATTTGCCAAATTGGCTTAAAGTTGTGTGCGCGGTGTTTGTTTGGCACAATCAGGACTAGGTAAACTGGCCAAATACTGATGAACTCGAACAAAGTCTGGGTCGGACTCTTCGCCACTGAACTGACTAGATACTCCTTACTCTGCCGCCGAACTCCTGCAAGACAAAGAACGCCGTTAGCGCCTACCAACCGGGTGTGACCGGGAGGCACTCCGACGCTTAAGTTAGATATCTCTAAGGGAGGTTTCTAGTCAAAAGGTTGGGCTAAGAATAGCGTACCTAGTGGTTTGAGAGTGCCTTCCTTTATATAGGGTTCGAAGCTCTATGAAGTTGAATCCTCTAAGGATTCTGCCTCTTGATTCTTTAAGATTCTTTCCTATCTTGTTGATTTAGTTCTCATTTGTTTTCATCCCGTTATCCAATCAAATCGTACCAAGGATGGAAACTGATCCTTCAATTTAGGGGGCCGACATGGGCCTTATTAGTCCGGGCTACCCCTTTATGGGTGGGCCGAACTTGTTTGGCCCGAATAGCTGGTCGTCCGGGCTTCCTTGAGTATTGGAGCGGCCTGCCTTGGGTTGGCCCCCTTAATGGGATTGTGGGCTGGGCTTTAGGCCCATTACTTTTATCCTCCCTCAACTGCCCCCAGCTTTGGTTGTTCAGCTGGCCCGCTCGGTGAAGAGCCAAAGCTTCGATCTTTTGTTCGGTTGACAGTCCTTGAGAAGGTGAAGGCTTCGTTATACTTTGTTCGGTATGTGTGCTGGGTACAGGAGTCCCTGACAGTGCTTCCTTGCTCGAAAGCCTTTACCCAACTCTTCAGGTGATGGTTAGGCTGCCCAAACCCTTTGGGCTCATCTCATAACTGACGATGGCTGGACTCAAGCCTTGCGTTGCTGACGTGGTGAGCTCTGATTTATTTCTGAATAGGTACGTGTCGTTCCAGGGAACGACGCCTGCAATAATGATTGGAAACGGCGCATTTAATGTGCCGGTCCTTTCAAACGTAACGGGTATAAAAGCCTGTTTAGACGTCATTCTTGTCCTTTTACCATTTCTGAACTTTCTCTAAAGAACCTTTCTTCATTTTCTAGTGAACTAATTCATCATTTTCGGCGATCGTGTCCAGATCTCGACGGTAGTTTTGGGTTTTCCATTGTCGTCTTTGAGGTAAATTCCTTGTCTTTGCTGCAATTTAGTGCTTTGAGATCAGTTTGCCTCTGTCTCCCTTCTTTATGTTCCGTTTCTTTTCGAAACAAAATGGGAAAACTCAGGAAATTAGTATCAACGCCGGTGGCCATTCGTGAATTTTGGCGACGATACAATGTTCCAGAGGATGTTAGCATCACCCTCGCAAATCCTGGTGATTCCCGGGAAGGGAGCTGGTAGAAACTTCCCCTTCCACTCATTGCTATAGTGGAGGGTGGCGAGCTCTGATTCGTTTCTGAAGAGGCACGTGCCGTTCTAGGGAACGACGCCTGCAATAATGATTGGAAATGGCGCATTTAATGTGTCGGTCCTTTCAAACGTAACGGGCATAAAAGCCTATTTGGACGTCATTCTTGTCCTTTTACCATTTCTGAACTTTCTCTAAAGAACCTTTCTTCATTTTCTGGCGAACTGAATCACCATTTTCGGCGATCGTGTCCAGATCTTAACGGTAGTTTTGGATTTTCCATTGTCGTTTTTGAGGTAAATTCCTTGTCTTTGCTGCATTTTAGTGCTTTGAGATCAGTTTGCCTCTGTCTCCCTTCTTTCTGTTCCGTTTCTTTTCGAAACAAAATGGGCAAACTCAGGAAATTAGTATCGACGCCGGTGGCCATTCGTGAATTTCAGCGACGATACAATGTTCCAGAGGATGTTGGCACCACCCTCGCAAATCCTGGTGATTCCCGAAAAGGGATCTGGTAGAAACTTCCCCTTCCACTCATTGCTATAGTGGAGGGTGGAGTTCGGTTCCCAATACACCCCCTTCTTCGGTGAGTTCTCCAGTATTTTCAGGTAAGCCCCATGCAAGTCTCTTCCAATGTTTTTAGGGTTGTTGTGGGTGTTGTAGAGCTAAATCGTATTCTCAGCACCAAATTCGGTATCTGGGATATAGTTTATTGCTATAATATGGTGAAGCGCTTCTCTGGGTCATATTATCTCAAGGCAAAGAGAGTGGCCGAAAAACTTGTCATCGAATTATCGGACTTCGGTAAAGATGTAGACGATGATTTTCTGTACATCACAGGAAACTTTGAGTTCGGTCCCAGAGAAGAACATGATATCTTCACCATCCCACGAAAGGACGGACCGGGACCCGATAGGTCCCCTCACCACCTGTTTGTCTTCATTTCCCACTCAACCTTTTATATAGTCATCTGAATCTGCCTGTTTCTTTGTCTGGTGCAGGTGAAATAGCAAACAACCGAGCATGTGGTCCTCTCCCTGGCGTGCACCTAGACGATTTGAAAAAGGTTTGGGAATACAAAGGCCTTCCCGAACAAAGAGGCCTAGGCCGAGTGGCCCACATTCTGTTAAAGTACATCCCTACCTACAGAAGCTTCATCCGCCCGAACACCTCCAGAGTCTAGATTATGTCCCCTGCTTTGGCACCAGTTGAAGTACCGAAGGCGATTGTCCTACCATTCACCCGAGTAGAGAGATAGGTCACCATTGCACAACCCTCCCTCACTAGGTCCCTCAAGTCCCGGGTACACCATCTCAATTTCCTCATCTTCTTCCTCCTCTATAGACTTTTCTATTTTTGAAGAACTCGAGGAGATGGCACAGAAGAAAGCGGCCACCGCTGATCTTAGTCAATTCCTCACCCTTGGGGCTTCCAAAAGGAAGGCAACCTCAATGTCTGCTGCTCTGGCCAACCTTGCAACCGAGCTCACGAAGAAGGTTGCTCAAATTTCGAAGGTGGCTTCTCCTCCTCAAAAGAAACTTAAAAAGGCTGGAGGTTCGCCTTCCAAGGAGAAGGGCAAGGAGAAGGAGAGGGGGAAGGAGAAGGAGAAGGGGAAGGCGCAGAGGGACACGGAATGGAGGGATAATGGGAAGGCGATAGTTGAGCACTCCGGGGGTGTCGAGCCATGATCACCCGAGCTCAAGAGGAGTGATCGGGTCATTACCGTGGAGGACAAAGCGAAGTCCCCGGACACTGTCCTAGGGCTATCAAAGGCCCTCGTGCTGCCTAGTGACGTGGAGGAGATCTGGAGGCTTCCCCACGAGCAACTAGTCTAATCCTCAATCCGCCATTCAATTCAGGTATTTTACTTAGGACTTTTTTGGTTACTCTTTTCCTCTTATATCTGCTCACTGCCTTTCTTTTCCTTTGTTGCTTTGGTGTGCAGGATCTTCAATGCCTCGTGGCTACTATGGAGAGGTTGGAGAAGAGAGAGATGGAGCTAGTGAAGCTATGTGGAAAGAACCATTAGTACCTCCAGCAAATTTCCAATATGGAGGCCAGTATTCGGGCCAAGGACAAGTTGCTCGGGGCAGCACATGCTAAGGTGTTCGAGCTTGAAATTTCTGAAATTGCACTGAAGAATCGCTTGAAGGAGAAGGAGGAGTCTTTAGTCAACACTATGGCTCTCCTTAGCAAAATGAAAGCCGAGCTGGACATGACGAAGGAGGAGGCCTCCAAGGCTTACGCGGCGGGGGTTGCTGAGGCCACTGAGAACTATAAAGCTCAGATCCTGGGATTTCAAGACAACATATTCGGCTTTGCATAGGAGGCTGCCCTCAAATCCGCTGGGGTTGAGGCTTCCTCCCCCTTATATTCTGATGTCCCCTTCCCGAGCAAACAAGCTGTGGAAGAAGAGGGGGATGAGGCTGAAGGGTTCGTGGCTGTTGCTGCAGAAGCCGAGCAAGCGGTGCATACTGATGCAGATCGGCTGTTGTAGTGGTGGCCGAAGAGGTGGGAACTCCAGTCAAGACCACCGAGGATTTCCTTGCAGCCCCCTAAGGGTTTTGTATTTTTATTTAAAAATCATCTCTGTACTGCCCTTCAGGGCTCGTTCTTGTAGCTTCGAGGGTTTCAGCCCCTCTTACATCAATGAAAAGTACCATTTTATTTAAGTCTTACTTTTTATATTTGCATTGTCTCTGATTGACTCCCGTACTGACAGCCCCAGTAATTTGGACATACTTCTACACTAAGCATTTTAAGCTTAATTATCCCAAGTGTGGGACCAAACTTTTAATCCTTTTATGGTTAAACATTCTAAGTATGAGATTCAACATTTATGCTAAGGGCTTAATGAGTTCGGATGAACATCGAATTTAGCCTTATTAGGTTTAAACATCATGAGTATGGGATTAACATTCATACTAAGGGTTAAATTTGTTAGGATAAACATCGAACATAGCCTTTTTAGGCTTAAATATCCTAGGTATATGATCAGCATCCATACTAAGGGCTTAATGAGTTCGGATGAATATCGAACTTAGCCTTTTTAGGCTTAAACATCCTAAGTATGGGATTAACATCCACACTAAGGGTTAAATTTGTTCAGATAAATATCGAACATAGCTTTTTTAGGCTTAAACATCCTAGGTATGGGATCAACATCCATACTAAGGGTTTAATAAGTTCGGATGAAAATCGAACTTAGCCTTTTTAGGCTTAAATATCCTAAGTATGGGATTAACATCCATACTAAGGGTTAATTTGTTCGGATAAATATCGAACTTAACCTTTTTAGGCTTAAACATCCTAGGTATGGGATCAACATCCATACTAAGGGCTTAATGAGTTCGAATAAATATCGAATTTAGCCTTTTTAGGCTTAAACATCCTAAGTATGGGATTAACATCCATACTAAGGGTTAAATTTGTTTGGATAAATATCGAACTTAGCCATATTAGGCTTAAACATCCTAAGTATGGGATTAACATCCATACTAAGGGCTTAAATAGTTTGGATAAATATCAAACTTAGGTTGCTGAAGCTCACTGTGCTTGTCGTACTCAGGGTATGCCCCTCAAGTTTTTGTCAGTAATATAAGTTGATAAAAACTTAAAAGCGAAGGAAAAAGTTCACGCCGAACAGCGGCGTTTTATTAAAAATGGAAAATTACAAAGTACTAGAAGATTTAAAAGTTAAATTTGCAGAGATTGTTTGCATTCCATGGCCTAGGGATTGCTTTTCCACTCATGTCTTCTAAGTGGTATGCTCCAGTGCCTCCCTTAGAGGAAACCTTATACGGGCCTTCCCAGTTTGGGCTTAACTTCCCTTATACTGAATCCTTAATATGGCCGAGCACTTTTCTTATGATCAGATCTCCTATGCCGAACTCACGGTGTTTTACCCTCTTATTGTACCTATTGGTAAGGGCTTGCTGATAGGTTGCCAATTTAATGGTGGCCAACATCCTTCATTTTTCGGTTAAATCTAGATCCAAGGCTAGTGTCTTATAATTTGCCCCTGGATTACTGACCTTAGTGCAGATTGTTGGTAATCCGACCTCCAAGGGTATAACTGCCTCTACCCTGTAAGCTAAGAAAAAAGGGGTTTCAGCTGTAGACCTCATTGGAGTAGTTTGGAAAGTCCATAGAACTTAGGGCAATTCTTCGACCCATCTCCCCTTAGCTGCATCCAGCCTCTTCTTTAGTCCGTCGAGGATGGTTTTATTGGTAGCCTCTGCTTGCCCATTACTCTGAGGGTATGCTAGGGTAAAAAAGTAATTTTTGATCCCTAGCCCCGAGCAGAAATTCTTGAATAGGGAGCTGTCAAACTGGGTACCGTTGTCGGAGATAATTGCTTGGAGAATGCCGAACCGGGTGATGATGGTCTTCCACGCGAATCTTTTTACGTCGACATCTCAGATGTTGGCCAGGGGCTCGGCTTCCACCCACTTGGTGAAGTAATCCGTGGCAATAAGGAGGTATTTCCTATTGCCGGTGGCTTTTGGGAGGGGACCCACGATATCATATCCCCACTGGGGAAAGGACCATGGGCTGGTGAGTGGGAAAAGGTCTTCGGCTGGGATGTGTATATTTGGGCTGAACCGCTGACACTTCTCACACTTCTAGACGTACTGCTCTGCGTCCCTTTGCATATACAACCACCAGTAGCCCTGAGAAATTGCTCGGTGTGCTAACGATCGTCCTCCTGTGTGACAGCCACAAATCTCCTCGTGTATTTCGAACAAGAGGTATTGGACTTTGTTCGGGTGTACATAGAAGATGTAGGGCCCAGTGAAGCACTTTTTGTACAGATCCCCCGAACTAGATACCCAGAACCTGGCTGCCTTCCTCCTCATAATCCGAGCTTCTTTTTGGTCGGCAGGTTGTTCGTCTTTGACCAGATAGTTTTTCAAGGGATCCATCCAGCTGGGACCCAGCTCCGAACAATAGATTAGTTTCTCCTCATGGTTGATAATGCTTGGTTGTTGGAGCACCTCCATTGAAATCACCCATTTTTTCTCGGAGCTAACAACTGATGCCAAGCAAGCCAGTGAATCGGCATGGTTGTTTTCTTTGGATGAAAGATGGGTGATCTCAAGACTTGGGATATCTTTGGTCAGTTGTTGTGTTAACTGAACGTACACCTGCATTCTGTCATCTCTGGCTAGGTAGTCTCCCTTGAATTGATTTATCACAAACTGAGAATCACAAAATACTTTGACTCTTTTTGCCTTCAGCTCAATGACGTTCTGAAGTCCAGCTAGAAATGCCTCGTACTTAGCCTCATTGTTGGTGACCTAGAAGTCAAGCCGAACTACTCTCTTAATGAGGGTTCTTTTTGGGCTGTACAGCACAATCCCAGCACCTGCTCATTTGTGGCATGATGAGCCGTCCACGTACAGTCTCCAAGTGTCCTCTGAGTATGCATTTGCTGGATTGGTGGCTTGCCCCTAGTGTCCGCCGAACAATCCTCCTCGCTGAATTCGACCATAAAGTCGGCCAAGACTTGGCCTTTTATCGCCGTCCTTGGACAGAAGGTGATGTCGTACTCCCAAAACAGCACGACCCATTTCGCTATTATTCCTGAAAATTCAGACTTTCGTAGTAATGCTTGAAGAGGGTGTTCGGTGATTACCTTGATCGGATGAGCTATGAAGTAGTGGATGAGTTTACGAGAGACAACGACCAAGGCCAGTGCAAGCTTTTCCAATGGTAAGTATCTTGTCTCTAGGTCGAGAAGGACCTTACTCACGTAGTAGATTGGCTTTTGAACCTTGCCTTCTACCATCAGGAAGACCGTACTGACAGCTCGGCTAGATACCGAAAGGTACAAGAATAGGGTCTGTCCACTTTTGGCACCGTTAATAGTGGGGAGATGAGAGGTACTGATTCAGTTCATCTAGGGCTCCCTCACTTTCTTCATCCCACTTGAACTAATTAGCCCTTTTCATTACTTTGAAGAAAGGGTAGCACCGGTCAGATGCTCAGCTAATAAAGCGGTTGAGTGCCGCGGCCATGCATGCCAACTTCTGGACTTTTTTCAGGTTTTGTGGACTCTTTAAGTTCTGTACGGCTGATATCTGTTCAGGATTTACCACTATTCCTTTGTGAGTGACAAGAAAACCTAGAAATTTTCCCGAGCTAACTCCAAAGGCACACTTGGAGGCATTAAGCCCGAGTTGGTAAGCCTTGAGGATTTCGAATGTCTTTCTCAGATCTTCGAGGTGCTTGTTCGGGTGCTTGGTCTTTACCACCATGTTATCTATGTAGACTTCCATGGATTTGCCGATCATATCGCCGAACATCTTTGTTACAAGCCTTTGATAAGTGGCGCCAGTGTTCTTCAATCCGAATGGCATTACCTTGTAGCAGTAGATTCCTCGAATAGTGATAAATGCTGTCTTCTCCATATCTAGGGGGTACATCGCAATCTAATGGTATCCTCTATAGGCATCCAAAAAACTCATTCTTTCACACCTTGCCGTTGAATCGACGAGCTGGTCTATTCGGGGCAGAGGAAAACAGTCTTTAGGGAAGGCTTTGTTGAGATCGGTGAAGTCAACACAGACTCGCCACTTTCCATCATTCTTCTTGACTACGACAGTGCTTGCAAACCAGGTTGGGTAATGGACTTCCTTAATGGCCTTAGCTTCCTTTAATTTTTTAACTTCCTCAACCACTGCCTCTACATGACGCGGTGTCGATTTCCTAGGCTTCTGCATCACTGGCTTCCTTTGAGGGTCCACTTTTAGTTGGTGGCTGATTACTGTGGCATCTATCCCTGGCATCTCGTATGGCGTCCATGTGAAGACTTCTCTATTCATTTTCAAGAATTTGATCAGTTTGGTCTCTTCTTGTTTGGCCAAACTTGTCCCGAGCAAGAAGAACCGATCTGGGTCCTCCGGATTGATAACAACTTTCCTGAGATCCTCAACCACCTTCTCCTCGGCTGTTCGGCTATAGTCATAGATCGTGGGGCTATCTTCCACCTCGATAGTTTTTACTTCTGGATATTGTTCGGGGCTTTTTAATGTTGCTAGGAAACATTGTCTCGCTGTGTGTTGGTCTCCTTTGATCTCAACTACTTCTTGGCCCACTTAAAACTTTAGGGATTGATGGTAGGTTGAGGGTACTGCTCCCAGACTATGAATCCATGTCTACCTATAATTGCATTATAAGAAGAAGGTTGATTGACAACTAAGAACTCAGTGTTTACCGTTATGGGCCCTGCCTTTACTGGTACTGTAATTCGTCCAACTGGCCATACTGGATTTGTGTCAATGCCGATCATGGGTGTTACACAACCTTTGAGCACAGAATCCTTTAGTCCCAGCTTCTGGAATAGGCTGTAGTACATGATGTGCACCGAACTACATTGGTCTACTAGCACACGCATTACATCGTAATTGGCAATGCGCAGTGTTAGAACCAATGCGTCATTATGAGGTTGATGAATCCCTTCAAGGTCTTCCTCTGAGAAGCTGATCCCCTTGGGCTGGTCTTGGCTGGATTCTCCCTCTGCTCTTTGCCGTTTCTCCTTATCCACCTTCAGGGCGTGCGCAATGGTCCTGGCCTAGTGTCGAACAGTTGATTGGGTGATCGGCTCTACGGTGCCATGGATCATCTTCACTACGCCAAGTGGAGCATCACCTTGTTCGGGCCTCTGGTCTTGCTCACGGTTTCTCTCTTTTCGAGTAGTCTTTTCGGCATCAATGAATTCAAGGAGGTGCCCTGCTTGTAACAAGTCCTCCAAGTGTCTATTGAAGGTTCTGCATTCTCCAGTCAAGTGGCCATGATCTCGGTGATAGTGGCACTTCCTCTTCTGATCACATCCTCTAAGTGTCTATTGAAGGTCCTGCATTCTCTAGTCAGGTGGCCATGATCTCAGTGATAGTGGCACTTTCTCTTCTGATCACGTCTGTTCGGAGCTCCCATTAACTTCGAAGGCCACTAGAATTAAGGCTTGTCCTTGATCTGGTCTAAGAGCTTATGCATGGGCTCCTTGAATATCGTTTGTATGGCTTGGTAAGCCACTGACTCCCTCTTCTCCTGGGATTGCTTCTTGGACTTCTGGTATTTTTGGCCTTTGTCCCTCTTCTCTGGCTGCTTTGCTGAGGCCACACTTTGTTTGGCCTGACTTATGTCTTCCTCCACCTTTGCATGCTGCTCTATCTTCACCATCAGTTCGGATACGGTGGAGACGGCCTTCTTGGTGAGGGATTGTCTCAAACGACTCTGGGAATGCAGCCCAATCTTGGAGGTTGTTACAGCAAGTTGCTCGGTGCAGTCCTCATTCTCATTGTAGGTCTCTTAGTATCGCCGAGCGTACTCCTGAATTGTTTCTCCATCACTCTTTCGCATGGTCAGTAGTGTGTCAAAACTCCTCGACTGTTTACTATTGGTTATGAACCGAGCAGTGAAGGGCTTAGCCAATTGTTGCCAATTTATTATGGAACGAGGCGGCAACTTTTGGAACCAACTGAAGGCTGTCTCCCCCAGGCTGGATGGGAACATGTGATAAAGGAAGGTATCATTCCCACTCCAGAGTGCCATTGCCTGTTTGTACTGCCGAACATGGCTTACTGGATCTGTCTTCCCATCATATATCTCAAACTTTGGTGGAGAGAACTTGGGGTGGATCAGCATTCTCTATGACTTCGGCCAACGGTGACACCAAAATCTGTTCAAGGGCCCTCCGTGCCACGTCCTGGGCTGTTCGGCCACTGCCATGCTGCAATCGAGAATCCATCCTTTTTTCCAACCAGAGTCGTAGATCTTGGTTTAGATCTAGTTCGGCCCGAGCAACCATTTCATGGCTTGGCCGAACTGATTCCATTTTGACAGTTTTGGAACTCTTTAGTCTTACTTCAGGTTCTTTGCGCCTCCACCTCTGAGGGTGACTCAGGCTGTAAGACTCCAGGCTACGCTCGATCTCCTCTGGTTCAGGACTTTCTCTTTGCGTCACACGCGGCTCCCTTTGGGCCTCCTGCCCCTGGACCAGTCGCCTAAGTTCATCAGTCTCCCTGTCACGTTGCTCTATTCTCTGCTCCAGATTGATGATGGTTCTATCCCGCCTAGCCAGTCTCTCCTTCAGTCTCCCTCTGTTTCTTGAAGATGGGAGAGAAGGTCTTTCTACCATTGTGAAAGGCATTATCCCTTCGTTTTCGTACTTTTGAGGGGATTCTGAGGGTCGTCGGCCTTTCTGGGATAACAGGGATGGATCTTGGGTGATATTCCCCTGATACGGCTTCCAGTGAATCCCGTCGGAGTCTGGCTCATGATTCTGTTGGTTCGAGATCGTCGTTCTCACAAACGGCGCCAAATTGTGCACTGTACAAACTGTTTGGGCTTGTTCGGTACACTCAAGACCAGGTAAACTGGCCCAATATTGATGACCCCGAACAGAGTTTGGGCTGGACTCATCGCCGCCGAACTCGCTGGATGCTCCTTACTCTGTCGCCGAACTCCTGCAAGGCAAAGAACGCCGTTAGATATGGTAGGCGCTAACGGCGCTAACGGCGGCACTTCGACGCTCAAGTTAGATATCTCTCAAGAAGGTTTCTAGTTAAGAGTTTGAGCTAAGAATCGCACACCTGGTGGTTTGAGAGTGCCTTCCTTTATATAGGGCTCAAAGCTTTATGAGGTTGAATCCTCTTAGGATTCTGTCTCTTGATTTTTTAAGATTCTTCCATATCTTGTTGATTTGATTCTCATTTGTTTCCATCATGTTTATTCGATCAAATTGTATCAGGGATGGAAATTGATCCCTCCATTTATGGGGCCGACATGGGCCTTATTAATCCGGGATGCCCTTTTATGCTTTTATGGGGTGGGCCGAACTTATTTGGCTTGAATAGATGGTCGTCCGGGCTTTCTTAAGTACTGCAGTGACCTGCCATGAGCTGGCCCCCTTAATAAAATTTTGGGTTGCTTTAGGCCAATTACTTTTATTCTTCCTCAAGTTGATTTTTTGATTTTTGAATTAAAATTCAAAAATCTAAAATGTGTCGTTTTATAGCTCCTAGTTTTTATTCTATTGCCTTTTTGTTTTTGACTTTTTTGATGATAATTTTTAATTTTAGTCTTTGACTTTTTTGTTTTTTGGTCAGGCACAATCTCATTTAGGGTGAAGAGTAATTTTAAAATTTTACATTTAATTCATTTGATTTTTTTGATAACTTAAAAATTATTAATTTTTTAATCAAATACTTTTTGCTTTTTATCTTAAAATGACTTAAAAGCAAAAAAATCCAAGTCAGACAAACGATCACTAAAAAATGCTCTTGAATAACACAGGGTTTCCTGGCGATCTTGCTGTCACCGTCACATACATGCTCATCGAAACAAACAAGTTGGGTATCAAAATGGAAGCAACGCCACTAAACAAGGCGACGCCGGTGAATCTTGCTTCCCACACTTACTGGAACCTCGGCGGCCACGACGGCGGCGACATCCTCTCCCACACTCTCCAGTTGTTCGGCTCGAATATCACTCCGGTGAACAGCGAACTCATCCCCACCGGCGATATGACTCCGGTGGCAGGGACGTCGTACGATTTCCTTCATCCCCGCACTATCGGGAGCCGATTCATGGAGCTGCCAGACGGCTACGACATCAACTACGCACTCGACGGCGCAGGTGGAAACAAGCACCTGGAGAAGGTACTTTAGAATACAAATAGTTTTTTTTTTACAAGTACGAGATACATAAGTAATAACAAAATATCTGATATTATTTTAGATTTATCTTTATAAAATATTAGGTATGTTTTTGTTTAAAATCAACAATAAATAATTAAACATAATATAAACACTTATTTAACATAATATTTTAATTAATTAGTTCAGCTTAATTTTATATTTCATTATTTATAATAAAGTAACTAACTTAAAACTAATATAAATTTAATATTTAATATTTTCTATTATAAATTAATATTAAGGAGTGTTAGTCTCTTAATTCTATATTTAAAACTTGAACTAGACAAAAAAAAAAAACAATTAGAAAAGAGTAAGTAAAAATATTTCTTTTAAAAAAATAATTATGGACCAATATATATATCTATTATTGTTTGCTACCGGTATAGTTGATACCAGTCAAATGAATTGATATTTTAAACAGTACAAAATTAAGTAATTAGTATACTAATTTTACTTTAAATAAAGATGTATCGATTTGTATTTATCGGTACAATACTATATTCATAACTATGATAGGATATGGTACAATCACAATAATGCTATGTGATCAAAATTTATTAATTAACGTTACAAGTATTGATTTAATAAAGTAACAATGCATTGCACCAAGGACAAGACCGCGTGGTGCTCCAATGACCCTAAAAATAGGAATGTATATGAACCGAATTAGTTTGGTTCTTAACAAATCTGCGAAACGAATCATGATTAATATTTTTATAAATTTTAAAATCGATCTAAACCATTAGACTTAGTGGAACCAAATCAAACTTGATTCATAAAAACGAATCAATTCCGGATAGATTCTGGTTCCTCATTCTAAAATATTTAAAAGTGTAACTCAATATTTTAATCAACAATATAATACAATAGATTCTATAACCATGTAAAAAATACAAATCTTTAGATATGTGTGACATATAATAAATGGGGTGAAATCTATTTGAAGCTAGAGAAAATAAAAAAATATATTTATAAACTTACAAAAATAGTAATCTCATAATTATAAACTTGAAAAAAAATTAATACAAAATATTATATATATATATATATATATATATGCATAATATAGTTATATGGTATTAATTATTAAATAGTTATATATAGAATATTATATATTTATATATAATTATAAATTTAGAATAATTATTATATAATATATTTTAAACAATTTGGTTCAGTTTTAAGCCAAAACAGTGACTAAAATCGAGAAATCAACCCTATCGTACGATTTCTTTTTTGTGAGCTGAAATCGGACCGGTTAATTAAAAAAATTGAACCAAACTGCTGGTTTGGACCGATTCAGTCTGATTTTGCAGCTTAATCAAATTTTTTTGAACAATCTTATCTAAAAATCACACAATTGTGTAAAATTCACATTTAAATAGAGAGAGTCACGCGATTACGTGGCTCCTAGATTTATTGGGGCACAATGTGGTCTTGCCCTTGGGCCCAATTTGCTAAGCAATAACTAATATTTGCACCTATTTTTGTCAATTGTGACAGGTGGCAATTGTGCAAGATAGCAAGTCAGGAAGGGCAATGGAGTTGTGGAGCAATCAACTCGGGGTCCAGTTCTATACAAGCAACATGCTGGGCCGGGTTAAGGGGAAAGGTGGGTTCGTCTACTCGGACCATGCGGGGCTGTGTTTAGAGACTCAGGGGTTTCCTGACTCGGTGAATCACCCCAACTTCCCTTCTCAAATTGTGAATCCAGGGCAGACTTACAAGAACGTTGTGGTTTACAGATTCACCGCCAACTAGAGGAGATTATGGGAAAATTTAGGTAGAGTTTATGTTATACCGCGTAAAGTTAAAGTTTAGTGGGCTTCAAACTAAGTGTTAGTATGAAGACTATTAAATTTGTGTCTAGGAAATAAAAAATGAGATATAATATGTGATGTATATAGCGTTAATCGGAGATTATACATCACTTTGTTTTAATCTTTTTCCCTCTCCCTTTTTAGTGTAGTTTAGGGAACATTAATGTAGCTGGTATTTTTCTTCTTTTGTTTTTTCTTTCCTTTTTTTTGGTTCCATTCAATAAGGACATGATTCGCAATTAATTTAAAAGCTATTTTCTTCTCTCTCTCTCTTTTATATTTTTAGTCAAAGTTGGTTGATGAAATAAAAATTTAATTTTTTGTTTTTCATTTAAATTAGATAGTATTACTTATCTATATAGCTAATAATGACAATTATATATATATATATATATATATATATATATGTATTGACATTATTATTAAATAAATTATCAAGTAAAAATATTACTGTCTTTTAAAATAAAGTAAGAGTTTGAATAGAGTACTAGGAATTAGTGTATTTAGCCCAAAAAAAAAAACTTAGGTTGTCAATTATGTTGTAAGATAATTCATGTATTTTTAGACAAAAGACTAAAAAATTGATAGCCAAAAGAAACGCCGAGGTGGCTCAAGTGAGCCAAGGTTCCGACTATCTACTCAGTATAAGCAATGGATGGTTTTTCAAGTTTGTTGTAACCTTGTATGAAACACTATGAGCTACGACGCTTAGTAGAAACAAAAATATATATACAAATATTTTTAAGAATGACATGCTAGATAGTTCACCAAGTACCAATAAAAAATATGCATGGTGAATTTCATGATTGTTGTTCTTCTAATGTTACGAAGGTTTATTAAACTAGGTTATACTAGGTTCTTCTGACCATCGTCTTAATTTCGATTACTGAGCACGACCTAAGTCTACTGACTAAAAGGCACTCCTTAAGTCTCAATAGTATCTTTGTAGTCGAATTAAGTATTCAACAAAAATATCCGAAAAGCAAGGGCATGAATTTCATAACCTTAGGCAATCGAATCTCGTGTCCATCATCACATCATAGTTCACATCTTACCATGATGTTTTCATACATTAAATACCCATTTACTTATCTTTCCATTCATCATGTTCTCATTCATATACTTAACTTAGGTACACGACTCACGATGTGATACGATTTATGATATAGCACGACTTACGACATTTATGTACTTATCATATTATTCTAAATATCACTTCTTTTTAGTCTTTGCATATAAAAGTGTGATTCCATAACGCATCCCAAGTATGTGAGTATACAATACTTTAATATGACAAAACTAATACAATATATACTATATATTATAGCAAGACGTTGTTACTTATTTGAAGTTTAAACTCTTAATCTAATTTTTTTAGATTTTTGAATTTATTAAATAAAAAAATATATGTTTCAAAAAATCATTGGTTACATTAATTATTAATTCTTTAATCTTTATGGTAATATTATTTAAGTATTTAATTTGTAACTTTAATTAGTACTGTATATAGAAATAATTTAACTAGATATATTATCTACTATTTTTATAAAGTTAAACTTAAACAATAATTATCAAATATTAGTAAATTATAGTAATTTTAAATATATTTATAAAAAAATTATGGATCTTCTTACATTTATATTTTTTTATTTGCGACTCCATTCATGTATTTAATTTTTATTTAGATAAAAAGAATATATTTAATTAACAATTTTTTGATTTTCTTAACATGTTTATCATAGAACTTAAGGATTAGTGTGAATTTTTTTATTTCTAACTTTGTTTTTTTTTTTTTAATTTTTATCATAATATTCATCCCGCAAAATAACGTTACATTCAGACTTCGAAACATAAATTCTTCGAACTTCAAATAGAAGATAATCATTAGTTGTTATCATGGTTGCACATCTTCCTCTGACGCCACTTTCTCATTAAATTCTTCTTCACTTGGCATAAAATGCCATGAGTTGTGACGCTCAATAAGAACAACCAAAATCCTACTAACCTAACATTATCACACATAATCAAACAACACAAGTATACATGTATAATGGTGAACAATTATAACAGTTTAAGTCCACAAAAATTTCAACATAAGTTCACAAAATCTCTTTGATCATTGTACAAGAGAATAGTTTATTGGGTCTCACTAAGAGATTCCTTCCCATGATCACCGCTATATTTCTACAATAGGCCTCACCTCTACAGTACCATTACGTTTCTCTCTACTAAGCTCCCGTATACCTATCCCCGAATCATCACGCCATACGTATGATCGGTTTATTGTATCGTCATGGAACACGTGAACCGGTGGCAAAGAAGGCACAGCCAAGACGTAGCCTGGCTCATGATGTATATGGGCCCAACTTCAATACTAAGCACCACACTCGGAATCTGTATCAAAAGTTAGGATAACAACATGACTTTCACCGTAGTTTTTATACATTGTGTGAAAGACCCATCCAATGTTTGTTACTACGTTTTCACAACAAGCACTTACTCCCATGATACCATTTACGTTTTTGTCCATTATGCTACTGTACGCCCACCCCGCAACATTACCCTTTTCCTCTGGTACTATGTGTACTCAGCTAAGTGACGTAATATGCAATTTATTGTATCGTCACGATGCACGTGAACCAGTCGTAGAAAAGGCACGGATCAAGACATATATAGCTCGGCTCACGACGTAAATGGACTTGCCCTTCCACCGATCAAATCAGTCAAACCCCAAACTATGTGAAAACCCAATTTTTCAACAAGTGGAACATTTGTTCGAAGTTCAACGTTTTGTTTTTGTATATCAACATGAAAAAACTTGCATGCTTTCAATAAGAGATAACGAACATTCTTTAATATACACAACACGTTATAATACCTCAAGAAAATCTCATGCAAGGCAAGTAAAAGGTAAGACACAATTAGAATATTCATTAGTCATCACTTATCTAATTAAACTAAAATTCAAGATTCATACGGTCCCACTTTAAAATATCTTTAAAATACCAAATCTCAGTAACTTGTCACAAAATTTGATGGGGTGGTAGATATACATATTAAACAACTTTTTCAAGAAGGAAGCTAAATTGTGTAAAGGTTCTAAACAATTATTAAAATTCATGGAACATAAGCTATCCAAAAATGACACTTTTAGGGGAAAATGACTTTTATGAAAAATCGTCCGGTTAAATCACTCTAAATAAATTTTAAATGAAAGATAATTCAAAAATCTAGGTTTGGAATAAAGTTTGACATGAGGAGAGTTTTTTTTTGGAATTTTTAAAAAATTGGCAAAATGAATTGTGTTTTTGCAACTTTGGTATAATACCGTAAAAGTTTTGTTTGCGTGACTTAAACACCTTTATAAGTTCTACCAAAAATTACACATGCTAAAAACATCTCCATCGAGCTCTAGTAAAAACATTCTTTGAAGAAGGCACCATTTGGTTTCCCTAAAAATTCGGGTGAAAGCTTAAAAGTGACTTTAATTTTCTTGGTCTTTTTTAAATAAACTTGCTTTCTTTTCCTTCTTAATTTAAATTACGGGTCCATACACTCCATTACCACATAAAAAACAATATTTCAAAGGATTTAACATGCATGTAACACATTCATTTAAGCCATGGAAGAATAACAATAAACAACAAAGCTCAACACAACCAATTTCTAATTTTTGTATTCGATTTTGGTTCTAAGTTTGATTTTAGTTTTTTTAATCTTATTAATTGTCGTTAGAGAGGTGCTAGAAGAGAAAGTTAGAGAAGGTTTTTTGAGGATCCTACCTTCTTGTTCTAGATCAATGAAGATAGACTTAGTTTTAACTTAAACCGAATCAATTTCATTTCCTTCTTCTTCTTTTTCTTCTTCTTATTGAGACTTCAAAGCTTACTCTCTCTCTTTTTCTTTGTTCTAACCGAGTGTTGCGTGAGGAATGGGCAAAGGGGAGTTGGTCTTATATAGGCACAAAAATAAAAGTGATTTTTAAATGCATGAGTTAGCAAAAGTACAAGAATAGATTCATGGAAAATCATTTGATGGTAAGGTTGTAAGATTTTATTTTATTTTTGGAGAAATAAATTATATATATATATATATATATATATATAATTCATTAGGCTCAAAGATGAATTAAATAGGTAAAAGAGTATATAAAAATATCTCTAGGAAAATATTTTGGCTCAATTGGTGATAAGTAGAGAAAATGTATCAATATCCTTATATATCAATATCTGACTCAAAAGAGAATATATAGGGATAAAATACACATATCTATACGTAAAAAAAAGATATATATATATATATATATATATCAAAACCTAATAGAGCCTAGGGTTAGAAATACATTTTTGTACTTGCCATGTGGTGGCAAAGATATTGTATAAATGCTCATAGGTTAAAAATTGGGTCAAAAAATTTAATTAAGTATGCTCAACTTTATAATTTTGTTGGGCTTGCTCCATGACTTTTTTAAAAAATTCCATGGGCTCAATTAAAAGATATGGACCCTTACTTGAGTTGGGCAGTCATTCTACTTGGGCCTTACTTTTAGTTTTAAGCCTTGTGTGCATTAGGCCTTGCTGAAAATTTGACCTTGATTTACAATTGGATATTGTTTGAGATTGGCCTTGATTATATTTGCGCCATATTTAGTATCTCGTGTTTGTCTCCATTTATACTTTAAACTCATCCTAAGTTTGGCTCATTCTTCATAGATCTTAAAAATATTACACTTCAAGTGTACGCCGTGTGAATTAGAGATTTTCGACGTTCGCACGAGTGTTGAGATTTTACTGTTAGAATTTTGAATCTAAATTTAGAAATACGAGCCCTCACAATTAGGGTTTTCAACAAGGTTTGGAAAAACAAGTCATTACAGGCAATGGGGAAAGAAATAACACCCTTTTACAAATTTTAACATAAGAGTATCTGATAGCAGAATTGTGGAGGACAACAACGTCAAGGCAACCAGGACCCCTTCAACATAAGTTGCTATAACTGTGGTCAGGAGATTCACAAGGCAGGTGCGTGCCCTAGCAAACTGGAGGTGAGAAATTACGGGTAAAGGAGTTAGCAGCAACGCCCTTAATTACCATCGCAACAACAACAAGGACAACACTAGTCAGTTCAGAATGGAAAACAAACACCCAACAATCAAATTGGTTGAGAACGACCACAAATGGCAAGAATTATGACTAGGAGGGTCTGTAGAATCAAGGAGGAGAAGCTCAAAATTAGAACACCAATAGATACATCTTCCCACTTTAGGGAGAGAAGACGGGTGACACTCAAGTTAACTATGGTATGTTCGTGCTTTAGGTTTTGTTGTCGCCTGAAGGCACCTACTTGCAGCAAAGTAATCGTTTGGTTTCGCTTAAAAGCTAACTTTATAAAATTTTTAAGCAGCACCAAAAAAAGCTTAATAGATTAAATTAAAAGGCTACGAATTCTTAACGAAACGAATATTTTTACTTACTTGACTTAACAAACCAAATCAAACTAAGCTTTTGTCTCAACTAATTGTGGTCGACTATATAAATTCTTTTACGCAAATCTATTTTGTTAAGAGTTATATCTTCAGTTAATTTTAATATGTTCATATATTTTCTTAATACGGCATTCTATGTCAATTTAGATATACTCTTCCCCGTAGTGTTTTTATTACTCATAATCTTGTCGATTTTCTTAATTACTACATCAACTGATCTACGTTGTATGTATTTAAACTACCTTAATTCATTTTCTCTCAACTTGTCTTTAATTGGTGTAATTCCTAGCATTTTATGAATCTTATCATTCCTAATTTTATATTTTTTACTCCTACTACATATCCACATTAACATTCTCATCTCTACAATACTCATCTTATTTATGTAATCTTTCTTAGCAATATAATAATTTTTTTCATATAAAATTGCTAATCTAATAGTTGTCCTATAAAATCTTTTTTTTAATTTTGTACGTATCTTTCACTCTTAGGTATCTCTTGGTTTTGAATCTTTATTTTGTCACCATTTATACTCCTATTAATTAAGTTTTTGTTTCTACTTATTCGAAACCCTTTTGATTCTAAAATTTCTTTCCACATTTCTAACTTAGTATTAACCTCACTCTTAGTCTCATCCACTAAGACAATATCATCAGCAAATAATATATACCATGGGATCTCATCCTAAATATGTTTTGTCAATTCATCTATAACTAAAGTAAAGAGATAAGGACTCAAAGTTGATCCTTGGTTTAATCCTACTATAATTAAAAATTCACTTATTTCTCCTACAGGTGATTTGATTATCGTAGTGGCTCCATCATATATGTCTCTTATCACATCAATGTAACCCCTTGTCATTCATTTTCTCTCCAACGCCCACCATATGATATTTCTAGGCATTTATCATAGGCTTTTTTAAGTCTGTAAAAATCATATGAACATCTCTCTTCTTTTATCTATACTTCTCTATTAATCTCCTTAGTAAGTAGATTGCTTCCATAATTGATCTACTAGGCATAAAACTAAATTGATTTTGTGATACTGTTTTTGTTAGCCTTAGATGATGTTCAATCACTCTTTTTTTATAATTTCATCGTATGGTTCATCAACTGAATATTTCTATAGTTGTTACAATTTTGAATATCTCATTTATTTTTATATATAACTATTAGAATACTCTTTCTTCACTCTTTGGGCATTTTTCTAGTCATTATGATTTTATTAAATAATTTTGTTAATTAAGAAACTCTCACTTGGTCATGGTATTTTCACACTTCCACATAGATACCATCTGGTCCTAAAGTTTTTTTTTAATTTCATTCTTTTCATTACAGCTTTCACTTCAAATTTTCTTATTCTACGATAGAATTTATATTCTTTAGTTTTTTTCTAGTTGTCAGATTCCTCTCCTTCAAATCTTTTCACATATTTTTCGTTTAATAATTTTTTAAAATAGGTTTTTCACATTTCCTTAATCTCCTCGTCATTTACTAATATCCTTGAATTCTTGCTTTTTATATATTTTACTTGAGTAATATCTCTTATTTTTCTTTTTCTCTACTTAGCGAGTTTGTAGATGTTCTTTTCTCTCTTTACTATCCAATTTAGCATAAAAATCATCATAAGCTTTCAATGTCACATCTTTAATGATTCTCTTATTAAAAAAATTGATTTAAAATAGAACTATAAATTGTTGGATTAGGTATCTTATATTCTATAAGGTCCATTTATTATTTTATTAGGTTTATATGTAATTGGGTTGGGATAGGGTTAGGATCCCACTAGGAATTTCATTTTGCATAAGGTTTAATATTATATGGGATTGTGGGCTTTTAGGGTTTTCACGTGTGCCTATAAATAGGACACTGGTGAGAGCTCCAGGGTTTAGAGTAAAATAATATAAAGGCTAGTTGGTATAAATGAGACGATTGTACTATTTCACATACGACGTAATAGAATTCTTTTTTTTACTTGTAGACGTAGGTCGGTGTGGGCCGAGCCATATAACTCATTCGTGTTAATTATTTTTATTCATTTTTGTGCATGAATATTTGCTTCTGTTTGTGTTCAGGAATTGGTAATTAAATCCCAACATATAATATCAGAGTTGATGATTGAAGATTCAAAAGCGTGGTGAGTGATCGGAGCAAGGTGTAATTTATGATTTCATACCGAATAAATCATAAAATTATTTTTTTCCACAAAAAAAGTAAAAGGCTAATATAGGAAAATCGATGCTCGTTATCTGTGGCCTGGTAGAGCAGTAGCAGGTCGCACGCAAAAAAAGAGCGCAGGTCACCAAAGAACCCAATTGCCTTTAGAAACTAATTCCAAATCACTTTTTTGGAAAATAGTTCCCAAATTTATTTTTGGAAAGCAATTTGCCTTGTGTAATTTGGAAACCGAATTAAGTACATAACTTGAGACCTTGATTGAAGGAGTTTTGATCTTGTGGCAACTGGTTGGAATCGATGGTTCGAAACTTTTTCATCTATTAGTTCGTATATATAGCGAAAATAATTAAAGGGGAATGTATCTCTTAGGATTTTCAGCGTTGTGTATTCATCAATATGGTCAGTTTTTTTTAAAAATTTCTATACTATTTGATTGAATTGGACAAATCGGTATGTATTGGAATTGATTAGATGTGATCAAAGGAGATCAAGAGTGATCGGGTATAATTAAAGGCGATTTAATCTACGTGTAACAAGGATTGAACATGTCTGGTATTTTGATTAGTTTAGATTGTAGTGTACTGTCAAACGTAAGTTAATGGCGCTAAATAGTTTGGGTTGCATGATTGAACCCTTTAACGGCCACAGTGGCTTTACCTTATGGCAACAAAAGGTGAAAAAATATTTAAAAGTGCAAATGACTAATCAAGGCTCTTAGGAAGAATTCAAAAATATCAAAAATGATGCTAGACTTAGATAATAGTACGATTCAGTTGTATCTTAATAATAACACTTTTTTGGATGTCATAAAAAAAATGATAGGTACAAATCCAAGGTATTGATGAATCGATTGTTTTTAAAGAAACAACATTATACACTTTAGATGACAAAGGATGCGAACTTTATAAAGCATTTGGACGAGTTCAATAGGATATCGATGGAATTAGATTCTATCAGAACAAAAATTGAGGATGGGGATAAAGCAATTATCCTGGTGATTCTTTTACTTTCATCATACAAGCATTTGAGGACAACTCTGATGTTTAGAAAAAATACCCTTGATTTAAATGAAATTGTTGCTACTCTCATATCTCATTAGATGTTGAAGAAGATGGAGAGTGACAGATCATTCAAAAAGGGGATCATGGTTGCATCAGGCATTGGAGAAATCAAAGACAGGGCGATGATGAGGTAAGAGGATTCCAAGAAGAAGGGTCATTCCAAATCAAGTGGTTACAAAGTGATATGCTACTATTATGACCAAAAAGGTCATCTAAACTTGAATTTATCCAAAGAACAATGTGGACAAGGAAAAAGAACCATCATCAGATACTGCGGTTATTCAAGACTCCAATCATAAAAAATTGGATGTGCTCATAGTTACTTCAGTCATAGAAAAATTAGATTCTAGATGTTCATTCTACATGTGTGCATTCAAAGAATATTTTCATACGTATTAATCATATAATGGGGGTACTATCAAGATGGCTAACAGTGCAGTGAGCAGAGTTGTTGGTGTACAGATAATGTAGTTTTACGTGATTGATGGAACCATTTTGACCTTGATTGGGGTTAGACTTTTACTGAATCTAAATAAGAACTTAATTTCTCTAGGGATGCTGAACTCGAGAGGCTATAGGTTCTCATTCGGAGGTAAAGATCTTTGGGTTTTAATGAAAAATAGGGATCTACTTCAGGGACTAATGATTTACAATCTATATAGGCTCGTAAAGAGTGTTGTGACAAGTGACACTACTAGCAAACAACAAATGAGTAGTATAGATAGGCGACTTACTCAAACAAAATGTAAGAGTGATAAAGGTGAACAAAATTACGAAAAAGCACACGTACTAGACGTATGGGTACATAGAAACAATGAGGTTGTACAAGTGTGTAGGTGAACAAATCAGATGGTGTGCAGGATACCAACAAGATGCAACAGCAATAATTGTTAGATATTCACATGAAAGCCCCAGGTAAAGGGCCTAGTATGACAGACATTATAGAAAGGTATATATCTCGACAAAAGCGGCTCTCATTTTCTCTTGATTTGGTTAGTAACGGTAATCTCTCCGATTGTGTGCACAAAAGAGGAGAGGTGGAGCCAAGTTATTCTACAAAGTAATGAGCTTTATGTGGCACCCTGAGTAGGTGTGCGGGTACCTTGGTGTAAAGGTGTGGGCCATATTGTTTGGATGTGACAGTTCAACAACGATAGTAGAATTGACATCAATATTGATTATTTTTAAGGTAGTTTGTAGAATTTAAGTCAAGGTAGAAATTGTTGGACTAGGTGTCTTGTATTTATAAGGCACATTTATTATTTTATTTGGTCTATATATAGTTTTGTTGGGGTGGGGTTAGGAACTCACTAGGGTTCCAATTCGTATAAAGTTTAATATTATATGGGTTTATGAGCATTGAAAGCATTTATGGGTGCCAATCAATAGGACACTGATGGGAGCTCTAGAGTTTAAAGTGAAATAATAGATATGCTAGCTGATAGAGAAAAAGAAAAACAATTGTACACTTTCACATATGGTGTAGTTGAATTGTTTCTCAGACTCGTAGATGTATGCTAGTGTGGGCCAAATCACGTATCTTCTTCGTGTTGATTAATTTTACTATTTTTATGCATGAGTATTTTCTTTCATTTGCGTTAAAAAATTAGTGATTAAATACCAATTAATAAGCAAATAACCTCACAATTTTTGGAGAAACTCCTCTCTATATTCTCTTTTCTTTATACCCGTCAACAAGAACAAATGAATGGGGCGAGGGAGGCATGGCTACTCCAGCACTTTAAAACCTATTTTTCATGTAGTATAAATTTGAAGCAAACAAAATTATATAATTAAATTATCTCTTTTGTTTGCACTTTACTCGTACCAATAATGTTTTTCCTCTTTGTATCCCTTTTTTTGGTTATTTCTTTGTTAGTCTCTTTATTATTTTATCTCAATCAATTTAAAGTATTAAAATTTTGTTACAATTGTTTATTTCAACTGATGGCGCACATCCATAATGAATTTCTCTTTTCTTCTATTTCATTCATACAATGTTAATAGATAAATATTACTCATTTTGATTTAACAATTCACTATTTTAGATTAGAATTTACTACTATTTGATGTAAATGGATGCATAAAAATTCACTTTATAACTTTAGTGTAATTATAAATATTTTTAACTTATAATTTTTTAAAATCATTTTATTGATATGAAAATCTTTCATAAATTCTTCAACCCTCTAATTTGAAAGTATCAATTTTTAGGGTTGCCTTGTAAATTTTAAAAGATTGAATTTAAAACAAATTAAAATGTATTAGAATGTATTTTCTAATTTCTTATCATTAAATATCTTTACTAAAACTGTATAGATGATCTTTCTTTATTTTGATATACTAAACATAGTTTTTATTATTAATTATGAATTTTTAGACACGTTTTCGATCCACTTAAAATTGAAATCTTAGCTTCATCCTTATCGCCGCTCAAGACTTTATTTTATGAGTTTGGAATGAACCCACATAGATGATTCAAACAGTTCATGTTGTAGCCTTACAAAAAAATTAATATCTATGCAATAATTTAATTTAATCGAACATCAATTGCTATATGTGAAAATTGCGTTTATTTTACAAAATAAACGATTTAAATTTAAATTGTTCATTTGAAATATACATAGTTCATTTTGTAAAACAAATGCAATTTATGCACGTATGTATCAATGTCTAATCAAGCGGAATATGTTTACATTAATGCTCTTTGATGTAAAACTTACGAGTTGGAACAATTCAAATCATATTTTGGCTCATCCCAGACTCATATAATAGAATTTGAAAAACTATAAAGTGAAGAAAGTACAGAAAGGAACTCATCCCTACAATTTCAGTCTCTATCATGTGCACATTATTTCTGCTTCAACATGGCAAGTTTCTTGTTGGCTGCCAGGAGGGCAATGTTCAAAACTATGTGAAAAATAGAGACTACAAATATAAGGTGCTCACGGATTATTATGTAAGCGATATTATATAATATTTTTATAATTAAAAATATTTAATACATATTAAGTGAATTATTCTTATTTTTCATACCTAGCAAAAATAGACCAATGTTATTCTACTACAATTATTAGATAAGAGTATCACGTAAATAATATTATATAGTATTTTGAGACTATCAAAAAATTACTCCGATAGGGACAACTCACTTGATTTTTGTAGCACCATCCACATCACAAATGCAGTAGTGTCACGTGTCGATGCTCGAATACCAATTTTATTGTGCCACGTGGCACGTGCCCTGACTACAACAATTCTTAGTGGTGTGCCACCGAGAATTTAGGGCCCAAACTTTATGGTTTGGTAAATAAGGCCAAGGAACCAATTATTAGATGTGCTTAGAGCATCCAAATCTCAAGTGGTGCGTTCATACCCATGCCTGTGTAGTTTAGTCATTCATCCCCTAGTGGCATGCCTTGTCATGTCACATTCCAAATATCACTTCAATACTTCTTCTTACTTATGGTTAAAAAAAAAAAAATTCACCTTCTCTCCCATTTTCAAAAGAATTTGACAGATTCAACCTTCATTTGATAATTTGGCTTTAAGTCAATTTTTTATACTTTAAGTCATTTTAAGTCATAAAATCAAAATGTTCATTTGGTTAAAAAAATAGTGACTTTTAAGCTATAAAAAAAATCAAATAAATTCAATGTAAAATTTTATATTTGTCTTTCAACCTAAATAAGCTGATGCATGATTATTTAGTTATAATTTGTGTAATTTCATATGTATAAGGGTAAAATTAAAAATTATTATGAGATGTCAAAAAATCTAAAAGTAAATAACCTAAAAGTTAAGGGTTAAAAAACGAGGCTTTTGACCTTTTAAATTTTAAGCTAAAAGTCAAAATGCAGGATTAAGCCAACGTAAAGCCGGTAGTGAAACGAAAGCTCAATTAGATTTATTTTACATTTAAAATGAACTCACTTCAATGATTCAATGTGTGCATTTTATTATTTACATGTGTAAATCATTTATATATATATCAAAAGAATTTGATCGACTAATGGGAGAAAAGAAAAGAAAATATTACATAAATAATAAAAAGAAAAAAAAAGAGAAATGATTGTTTTTTTTCTTTTTCCATCTTGTTTAGATAAATATGAGGGAGAAGATTATCATTTCTCTCCTATCAAATTTGGTTAGTCTTAATAAAAAAAGAAAAAAAAGGCGTTATACATAATATTACTAAACTAACCATATTTTAAAATAAGAGTACTTAATGTATTTGTTTTTAGAGAGTTAATATTAGCATTACAAACCAAAAGCATTTAACTAATTTCTTTTCTCTACAAATCTCTTCACTTTTGAAGAAATTCAAAAGGGATGATTTTAAGTGTTAACCAAATTTCTCTATTTTTTTTCATTTATCTCTTCTTTAGCTATCCAAACAATTAACTAGAGTGAAAATACAATTATTTCTTTTCTTTTCTTCCCAAATTACCCAATCCAAATAAATTGTAAGTTTCTAAACAAATCACGTTTGTATTAGAGAAAGGAAAAGTGAATAGACATCACATTTCATATTTTTAACTTTTAGACTTTTAAGTTTAGATTTTTAAAAATATTTGATCGATTTAATTTTTTTTTGTATGAATAACCCAAACACTAAAAATAATAGAATAAATCATTTAAATAAATCTATTTTAATGATTAAATCGGTCTAAGTACTGAACTGATTAAATCTATTCTTAAAGAGGAGAGAAGCTTCTACACTCAAAGAGGTTCTGGTCGAGAGAGTGTGAGACAGTAAATAGTGTCATGGTCAGACAGTAATTAATAAACAAAAATAATTATAAAAAAAAAAAATCACTTCTTTGTCATAAAAGCAATTTTGTAATTCGGCCCGTGCCACTCCAGCAGGGGCATTTAGCACATGTCATTTTCATTCTGATTTAGAATGTGTTTGGGTTAAAAAATTTAGTAGTTTCTTTTAGAGCTTTTTCTTTTTCTTTTTTTTTTTGAATTTTTTTATATTTTAGTTTGAATTTTTTATTTGTTTGGATTATTGTGATAAATGAATTTTAAAAAATATGTCCGTTATGACTAAATTTGAAAAAAGTTCACTAAAAATAAAAAAAAATTAAAAAAAAATTTTAAAAAAACCTACTAAGTTGGCTTTTTTCGTCTTATATAAATTTTTTTAGGTTTTGACCCAAAAAAATTATTTTTTTACTTTCTCATGATGAGAAAAATCTAAAAAGTACACTCATTTGGATTAATACTAAAAAAAAATTCATCAAAAACAAAACAAAAATTATAAAAAAAAAATTACCAAAACCAAAACAAATAGTAGAGAAAAGCCTGAAAACACTTTTTTTGTTATTTTTGTAGTTTGAAAGTGAAAAACATAATCTTCGGCGGTTGGAATTGAACTGCAAATTAATTTGACTGACTGTAACAAATATGATGCAAATTGAAAATTCAACCAAAAAGGGTGTTTATGAATTGATTCTCAAATTGTGCAATTCACTCGACCAATTAAAATTGACAAGGTTGATTTTTCCCATAGTTTGGTCCGGTGACCGGTCACTTGGAAATTTTTTTTCTTGAGTGGTGATCGATTACGGTTACGGGTATTGAGTGTAGTCACTTACTGAACCCAACCAAGTCAATGAATATTCAATTTTATGAATTTTTAGATTTATTGAGATTAGGTTGCTTACTGCTTTGATATTTTTATGTGAAAATTATGTAATTTAGGTCAATATGTGGTTTAATTAATAAATTAATCAATCATTTTTTAGCTTTAAATTTATCAAAAGTAAATATTTTCAATCAAAAAAGACTACTATAAAATGATGTTCAACAAAAAATCTCAAAATAAGTAAGTTTAAGCAGCCAAATCGAACCACACCCAATCGAGAATCCGTTAAACCTTTGAGTTCAAAAATGTCAAATCCATTAGTTGGCGGCAGATGATAAAATTAAAAATCAAATACATGTTGTCGGGTGATATATTAGAACTCAATTCAACCCAACCCGACTTATGGCCACTTTTACCAAATCCCCTCCATCCGTTAATTATAGAAATAGTTAGTCCAAAATCCAATTTTTACACTTTGTAGTGCATTTAGTTTTTTTTTTTTATTTCAAGTTTTTTACCGTACAAGTCCATTGTTTTAGAAGTTTAATGAGAGAAGATTTTCAAATTTAATATTCAGCAATTTTATAAATAAAATAAAATTGCTCTTATTACTTGTACATTTTGTTAATTATTTAGTACATCCCTTGTCACTTCATAACCATTTCTATTCCAACTGTTGTTGGTGACCGTTTTTTAGCAACCACACTACAAGAAAAAAGACCTATAGTGACAAAAAAACGGTGACAAATATAAATTCGTCACTAAATATAAGTATTTAGTGACAAGAATTAGAATTGTCACAAAAATACTTAATATATTTATTTTTTGTGACAACTTCATCCTTGTCACATAGATGTTGTCACTAAAAGCATGGCGAAAAATGAAATTTGATGCCAAGAAGTATCAGTGACAACAATTTTAGTGGCAATAAAGATATTGTCACAAAAAAACTATTATTAGTGACAATATATTTTACTTGACACTAAATCACATTACACGAACCTTTAGTGACAACACGAAGAGTTGTCACAAAATATCTAGTTTTGTTTAGTGATTAATATTTAATTTTTGTCATTAATAATTATTAGTGACCAACATGAATTTATCACCAAAAGTAGGTGTTTAGTGACAACAATATGAGTCGTCACTAAAAAGTAAGAATTTATGTTTGACCCCATTTTTTTTTGTCACTATAGGTCTTTTTTCGTATAAGTATTTAGTGACAAGAATTAGAATTATCACAAAGTACTTAATACATTTATTTTTTGTGACAACTTCATTCTTGTCACATAGTTGTTGTCACTAAAAGGATGGCGGGAAATGAAATTTGGCACCAAGGAGTGTTAGTGACAACAATTTTAATGGCAATAAAGATATTGTCACAAAAAAATTATTATTAGTGACAATATATTTTACTTGATACTAAATCACATTACACAAACTATTAGTGGAAACACGAAGAGTTGTCGCAAAATATCTAGTTTTGTTTAGCGATTAATATTTAATTTTTTACATTAATAATTATTGCTGACCAACATGAATTTATCACTAAAAGTAGGTGTTTAGTGACAACAATATGAGTTGTCACTAAAAAGTAGAAATTGTGATTTTTGTGATAATTTCTTATTTGTCACATAAATGTTGTCGCTAAATGTGTGGTGGGAAAACAAAATTTGGCATCAATTTTTTTAGTGACAATATTATTAGTGACTTTTCAAATCTAGTGACTAAATGTTAGTAATTATTAGTGATAATATTTTGTCATTGTTACTAAATAGTGGCATTGATTTTAGTGACATTCAACAATGATGGCTAAAAAGAAGGTCCAAGTCTGGGGGCTAGGGTAAGGGTCGGGAGTTAGGGGCCAAGGGTTGTGGGTTGGTGTCGGGTTTGGGAGTCTAGGCCCAAGGGCCGGGTGCTAGGTGCAGATTTTTAGGGTTTGGGAGTTCGAGGGTCGTGGATTTGGGGTCAATGGTCAAGGGTCAGGGGTCGGGGGCTAGTAGTCCAAGGGTTAGGGCTAGGGGTTGATTTTTATCGTTCTCTTTATATGTTGAGTTATTTCTCACCTTTTTGAGATCCCAATAAATAAAATTTGTTAGTGAGATTGTAAAACACCCGATAAGTATTTATTAGAGGGATTATAAAACACCTAACGGTGTAATGACTTACTCTAGTTGTGGTAAAACTAAACTCATTGTACGTTCAAATCTTCTAATTGGTCAACTTTATATCTATTTTTATTATCTGAACCGTTCACATTCTAGATTTAGTAAAATAGATCATCTACAAAAGTAAATTAATCAATAACGAAATTCAAGTTTTATGAACAATTTTGTATAAAACAAATGAATTGAATCATCGAAATAGCAAATAGTAGGCCCAGTGAAAGTAGTACAGTTCAATTAGTAAAACACATAATAATTACGTGGTACGTAAACTTCTGTTATGATTACGTAAAATTAAAGTTGCTGTCCCGTTTTCTAGTGGATCCATTCTTTAATCTATTTTCATAATTTGAGCCGTTCATATTCTAAAATTAGTGAAATAGATTATTTAAAAAAATTCAAAATTAATCAAATAAAGGTAATCAAGTATTCCGAATAATTTGATATGAAAGAACGAACGGTTATTATTAAAATAACATCCATCGTCCATCTTTTTTATATAAAATTAATCAAAACATATGATTATCTTTATCCAATTGATCTATTTCTTTTGTATTAATGAACTACTAAACAAACTTTAAAATATTAATAATTTAAGTCATTGAAATAGTGTCAATAACTTAAAATGTAGAGCTTAAAGAGGCGAGAATGAGAGCTGAAGAGGCAACAAAGAGAGCTGAAGAGGCTGAGAAACAAACTGAGAAGTTAACTGAGGACATAGAGATCCTAAAAGCTAAGCAGTTGGAGATGGAAGCGTTAGTGAAAATCATGATGGATCGAATGTGTTCTTCAAGAACTAGTTTTTATACTTCTGACTGTAATTAATTAAGTTAAAGTTTTTCTTTATTTAAGTTCTTATTGTTAAAATACATTAATTTTTTTTTATTGATTTACTCGCCTTGAGATAGTGAAATGCATTAGGTTGTTAACTCTTTTTTTATTATTTCCTTGATTTGGTGATATTGTAAAGGTTTTATGAATTAAATTTCATGTGTTTTTACTCTAATATTCAGTCTTACTAATTTAAGCTCTTTCTATTTTGTATTTATGCAAATGAGTAGAAGCTTTCGTGGTTCCACAAGTATCTTCAAATAATATTTGGCTCATCGGCTTTATGTCTTAGAAGAACTTATTTCGTAGTTTTTGTTTAAATTGATGTATGAATAATGGTTTGAGTACTATTAGCAAAATTGTTTTTTGGCGAATTATTACTTTTGTTGGATGATACTTTAAAATCTTTGCAATTAATTAATGTTGAATTATTTGCTATATTTTTTTGTTGTGATTGAATAGAATCTTTTTAGTAAAATTTAATATATTCTCCAAATAGGTTCTATGATGTAACAAATAAATGTAATAAATAATATATTAATTATGTTTGATTTTTGTGACAACAAAGGATTGTCATAGGTTATTTTTTAGTGACTGGACATTAGTAACAAACCATTAGTTGTCACTATTACTGTCATATAATAGTGGTAAAAAAAATTATCCCAAAATTACTCAGTTGCCATAAATTTTGATGACAACAAAATATTGCCACTAATTACATGAAATAATAGTGTCAACATAAATAGTCACAAAAGATAGTTCATCAATATAGATATTAGTGACGAGAATTATGGTCACTAAAATTGTAGCGATTTAGTAACTATAATATATTGTCAGAAAACAATTTTTTTAAATTCTACAACTTTATTATTAGTGACAACCTTGATATATAGTGACAAAAGTTGTCTCCATTTAGCTACGAACTTTCTCGTCACAAAAAACATGACTTTACCGACAAAAATCAATGTGTCACTAATATCTCGGTCTTTTGTGACGAGATTGCAATATCATCACTATTACTTTTAGCTACGGACTTTAAGTAAGGACTTTGTGACAATTATTTTGTTGTCGCTAAATAGTTTTAGTGACAAAACATGAACATTTTGTGACTATTTTTTGTGTCACTGTTTCGCGAATTTCTTGTAGTGACTGGCATTTGGTTTTGTATAAATTTTTTGCAACTGTTTTCGATGACCATCAGCAACCGTTTTCAACGAATTTCTAATGACGAATTCTAGCAACTTCTCAGCAACTTCCAATAGCTCTCCAATTACTTTTTCAATGACTCATGGCATAGTTAAATCTAATTGATCACTCTAGCACCAACTATACATAATAGATAAACTTAGCTATTAACTAAATTTGAAGAATGAAAATTTTCTATGTTAACGTTGATATCAACAATACAAAACAAACAAATTTCACTTTTTGGCAATATTCAACTAATATAATTTATCTTTATTTTTAAAACTATACTATATCTACCACTATCACCCCATTCGCCACCACGACCACATAAAATAATAAAAATTAATTATTTTTTGTATTCAAACAATAAAATCAGCTCTGGTTTAAGGGTCATCGAGGTTGGCCAAAAAATCGCTAGAAGTCCTCATTCGGATCGATGTTGTTGTCAAAAGTGATCACCGAGGTGCTTACTAGTGATCGCTGGAATTAATCGTCGACCAGTGGCCACTGAAGGTTTGTCACCGGCGATCGCCAGAAGTGATAGAAGTGTTGAGGTGCAGGGATGCGTGTAGAAAATAGTAAGGTTATTTTGATCCAATTTGACCCAATAAACTTAAAACGTTAAAATTCATTTTCATAAACCAAATTTTATATTGTATCTTCATTATGGATCTTACATCAAAAATTCCTTATTTTTATATGAGAAGGCTAAAATTGTATTTCCAGTCTTCAGTCTCAATTATTTTGATATGAGAGGCAAATATTCATTGATTAAGTTCTCCAAATTGCAGTTCAATCCTAGTCACATGGGGTCATGTGTCCAGTACATTTAAATGGGGATTATGTGCTTTCAGTCCAACAACAAAGGTTAAAAATGTAATTTCCCCTTCTAATAATGACAATGCTATTGGTATTGGGTATATTGAAACCTTGCTTCCACAAATGACTCTGCTCTAACTGTATAAGCTGCCTTTCCAGTTGCTCATTAATACAACATTAAACTCCTATGGTTGCAATTTATGGATCAACTGGGCCCAAAACTGAAAGAAGCAGCTTAAAAAAAGGTAGTAGTAGGACAATCCTTCATAAATTGTGAGCACTGTTAATACTAATAAAAGTTAATCTAGGGCTTGAACCAAAAATAAACTAGGATGGTCCAAATTTTGCTAGCATTTGCTGACTAATAGGAGCCTTCATTTGGTTACCTGCTTTAAGCTGGTTTAAAATCAATTTTTTGGCTTTTGACTTAAGCTCAAAAAGCCTCATTTTCCTGTCTCCAGCTTTTAGTCTGTTTGTTTCTAAGCTTTTTAACTTTACTGATAATAATTTTTGTTAGGAATTTTGGTTCAAATCCAATTTGAGTTGTTATAGATTTCTAGTTTATCATAATTACTAAATTTGAAGAGTTCTGAAAAATGTGAATTTACAGTTGTTTAATTAGTTTTGAGCACAATTAGCACAAGTATGATTAAATTATGCATCTTTTATCTCCTATAAATATGAATGTAGTCTCAGATTATTTTATGTACAAGTTGTTTGAGAGGAAAATTTATGAGAATTAAGTGATTTATAATCGTTTTTCCATATATTGAATTCTGCTGGCCGTAGACGTAGGTAAATTGTCAAATCACGTAAAATTTGTCTCTTTTTGGTTTGTTTATGATTATTCTGAATTTTTCTGCACAACAAGTGGTATTAGAGCCCGGTTAAAGTTGTTTTTTATTCTCTGCTCAGAATTCGAAGTGGTCAAAAATTATTTTTAAATATACTAGAAGCTTCATCTCGTCGAGACGATTTCAACGGTATATTATACGTAAAAAATCGAGTACAAATGCTCCCGCACACTCCAATTATATTTCTGCAATATTTGCGGTATGCCAAACGGCACCTTACTCTATTATTGAAGAATTGATATTCAGCACCAGTTGATTTGATTCTGCAGCTGGATTGTTCCGTGATCCACGCGCATAATCCTAGAGTTTCACACGTTATAATTCTGTCTAGGAGGTTAATTCACACAGATTCATTTTTTGATAGCTTCATTATTTTTGTGTGGATTTTTTGATTGAGTCAAGGAGGTTCCTACTGTCTTTTGTTGTTCCGAATTTTATCGCAATATTAGATTTAATCAGTTTAATTTTTTAAAAATTCAATTTTGTCATATTAAAAAAAATTATTTTAGTTTTATTCAAGTACAAAATATTATTTGTGGTGGAGCTTAAGTATTCTGATGGTCGAATTTACTAAAGGAAAGAAGTTAGAGGGTTCGAGTAATTATCTGCGAAGAACTATAGTGTCTAATGCAAAATTTGAAGTTGAAAAATTTGATGGAACCAACAACTTTGATATGTGGCAATACGAGGTAATGAATGTTTTGATTCAACAAGAGTTGAATTTTACTTTAAAAGATAAGTCAGACGATATGTCAGACAAATAATGGAACAAATTAAATCGTCAAGCTTGTGGTATAATCTGTTTGTATTTTACTAAAGATCAAAAATATTTTGTGATGAAAGAATCGAATGCGAAAGATCTTTAGAAGAAATTAAAGGAGAAATACTTATCGAAACGCATAGAGAGCCGTCTCTATTTGAAGAAAAAGCTTTTTCGATTTCAGATTCAATAAGGTACTTTTATGTCTGAACATTTGAATAATTATAATAAGATTTTTGCTAATTTACAAAACTTGGTTGTTGAGATCCGAGACGAAGATGAGGCTTTATTGTTGTTGAATTTCTTATTTGATTCATATGTACATCTGATTATCATACTTTTGTACGAAAATGAAAAGATCTGTTTTAATGATGTATCAAGTATTTTGATAAATAACGAATATCGCCGGAAGGACAACTAGGTCAACTATGATGTATCCAATGAAGCCTTGTTAGTAAGATTTGGTTCAAAGCAATCTGGAAAGAAGAGAAGTTCTTCGTTAAAGTCGAGTGGTGATTTATCTAGATCAAGAAGAATTACCAAAGATGAATGTGCCTTTTGCCACAATTCGAGGCACTAGAAGAAGGATTGTCCAAAACTAAACGAATAGAAGAAAGACAAAGATTCCACAACCAACACTGTTAGTGAGAATGGAGATTTTAATTTTGTCTTGGTGAGTTCACCATTTGTTTGCCATGCTGATGAATGAATTTTGAATTCATGATGTTCATATCACATGTGTCCTAGTCGAGATTGGTTTTCTGACTTCACAGAGATTGAAAGTGGAGCAGTGCTTATGGACAACGATAATACCTGTAAGATTCGAGGGATAAGAAGTATCTGTTTGGAGCAACATGATGAAACTATCAAGGTTATTTCAGAAATTTGGTATGTACCAGACTTGAAGAAGAATCTTATCTTACTTGGAGTTTTAAACTCAAAATGGTTCAAAATCAGTATCAATGGTGGAGTTCTCAAAGTTATATTAGAGGGTCGTGAGATTTTGAAAGGTATAATTGCGGGAATTTATATATTCTGCATTGGCATACTTTTAAAGGTGGTGCTAACACAATTTGTAATAAGTCTTATAAGAGTAACGCTAAGTTTCAACATTGTTTGAACTTGATCAATTTGTCAAAGTATTGAACACCTACGGGTGTATGGCGTCTTAGAACGTATTTAGTGGCAACATTAATCTGTGAATATGTCTAATTTGAAACTTTGGTCACCTCAGGTGAATTTGGCACCATAAAGTGCATTTAGATGCAGAATTTATCTGTTAATTTGTTTTATTCAAAATTTTGAGCACTTTTAGTGCATTTAGCGGCAGTTTTGGTATGTTAATTTGTTTAGGATATAGATTATTGTCAAGATAGATATTACTGAAAATTTTAGCTCAAATTCAATTTTAGTTGATATGAAGTTCTAGTCTATCATAATTATTAAATTTCAAGAGTTCTAAAGAATGTGAATTTGTAATTGTTTAATAAGTTTTGAATTCGATTAGCACAAATATGATTAAATTAGGCATCTTTTCTCTTCTATAAATATGAATGTAGTCTCAAATTATTTTGTGTACAAGTTGTTTGAGTGAAAAAATTGTGAAAATTGTATGATTTGTAATCATTTTTTCATATATTGAATTTTACTATCCGTAGACGTAGGCAGTTTGTCAAACCACGTAAAATTTATTTCTTTTTGGTTTGTTTGTGATTATTCTAGATTTTTCTGCATAATAATTTTTAATTTTACCTTTCTACATATAAAATTATACAAATTTCAATCAAGTAATCATACTCCAACTCATTTAGACTAAAGGGTAACTATGAAATTTCACATTAAGCTTATTTAATTTTTTTATAGCTTAAAAATCACTATTTTTTTAGCAAAATAATTTTTTTAACTTTTTAACTTAAAACTAGACTATTAAGGTCTCATTTGGTAACGTTTACATTTTTTTATTTTTTGTTTACAAAAAATAAAAAAATATATTTTTGTTTATTTTTATAAAAAAACAAAACAAAAACATGTTTGGTATATAAATATTTGGAAAGTGGTAGTTTGAGGTTACAATGAGTATCGTGGTTGGATGTGGTGGTCGGATGTGTTATTCGGTGATAATAGTAAAAAGTAACGATGTTGGTCGAAAGTGGTGCTCGATGGTGGTGGTTGGAGCGAGTGGTCGGAAGTAGTGACCGAATGTGGTGATCGAAAATGGTAGTAAGAGACGATAGTCGGAGGAGATGGTCGAATGTAATAGTCGGAGACGGTAGTCAAATTTAGTAGCCGAATATCATAATTAGAGGTAGTGGAGAAAAAAATACAATTAAAACTTATTTATAAAATAAGGTGAAAATATATTTTTTTCTATCTATACAAATTTTGTAAATTTTAAAAACTATTTATAATTTTTAAATAAAAACTATTTATAATTTTTTAAAAATAAAAATAATTACTAAATATATTTTTATTTACAATTTATAAAAAAATTTAAAACAAAAATAAAAAACAAAAAATATAATCGTTTGAAAAACGGGGCCTAAATGGCAGTTGGAGTATGCAAAAACTAATATTTTGTTTCAAATCAGGTCACGCTGTGCGAACCCATGTCTGACAGTATAATCTGACTAAAGGTTAAATCACCTTTCCCAGCCAAACAGTGCTTGTCCTCTTTATTGCACTTGGGAGATTATATTCGTTATAAATGTGCAATTAATGTATGTTTATAGTAGATTGCCATGTTAATTGATACTTTCTACTAACAATACGTGTCTATACAATGCATTAAATAATACATAAAATAATATATAATAATATAGCGATATTGGCCGGCCCTCACCTGTTGCCAGTGAAGCGATCGCCTAGTGTATCTATTTTTTTTTTAGGAAAAAATAAGGCTCTAAATTTATAATGTTCTTTATTATGTTTGGTATAAAATAATAAAATTAAAAATTTATTAAAGTTAAGGACCCAATTTAAAGTTGATATGAATATTATTTAATTTGAGTTTCACTTTTAGATATTCATAATTTTTTTATGTTAGTTTATAAAAATATTATTATTATTTTGATAATTAAGTTAGAAAAAGAGAGATGGAAACCGCATTGTTCAAACTCTGAAGGCATGTGGCACAACAGCAGCTTGGGCCACTGAATTGTACCACCACATAATATTTTTATTTTTTCATGCCTATTTTTTATTTATTTTTTATTTAAAAAATTTTAGAAAAAAAAAATACCTCCTAAAAAATATTTGTTTGGATATAAAAATGTTAGAATTGTTGTATTTAAATAATTATTTGCTACTACTTGTCAACTTTTTTGTTTTATTGTGATATTGTTGCTTTTACTTTTGTTTGGTGTTATATTAGTTATAAATTAGATATTGATAAAATATAAAATAACAAGATAATTTGTATTTTTTTAAATTTTTATAATAATTATTTCTTAAAATTTACAAATATAAAAATATATAGGGCATCTTTTAAAATATTTGCCATTGCCTTCAATTATTCAAGACCGACCAGGTGATATTATATTATAAACTGAATAAATGAAATTTATAATAAAATCCTTTTTATGGTAACACATATTTATACAATAAAATATACATTATTTTATGTATTATACATAACATTGTTATTCTAAGAAAGGACACTTCATCATGCTTCTCTGTTGTCGCTTTCTCCTGTTTGTCATTTCTTAAAAATTTATTAAATTTTTCTTCTTTTTTTTCTAAGAAAAATGTCCAAACACATTCCGACCACTTTAATTGTTTAAAAAAATAATTTTAATATTTTTAATTAAAAAATTAATTTTATTATAAAAAAATCATGTTATTATTTCAAATACTACAATAACTCTAAACAAATAATTTAAATTTTTTCTTTCCATTTTTTTAAAAATAAAAAAAATAAAAATTAAAATTTTTAAATATCTTAAATAAATTTTTTTGTCAACAACGAGAATATTGACAGATCTATAGGAATGGATGGTGTCGGTGCTTTCCCTAAGTTTTGAAAACAAATTACAATTATAATAATATTAGTTTAAAATATTTAAAATTATATAAATTTGTTCACTTAATTTTTTTTTTAAAAAAAAAAAAACATATAATCCCGTTTGAATGACCTTATTTATTTACTTATTAATTTAAAGTCAAAAAATAAGTCACGTTATTTGAATAATCAAATAAACTAAAAATACAAAAATAAATAAATAAATAAATAAGCTTATTTAAATAATCAAATAAACAAATAAATTAATTTATAAACCAAATAAACTGACTTATAAGCTGACTTATAGGTAAATAAGTAAATAAATTCGTTTAGATAACTAATTTATAAACAAATAAATCATAATCACTCAAATAAATTTATTTAAAATAAAATTTAACTTATTTATTAATAAATAAATAAATAAGTAAGTAAGGTACACCAAACGAGTCAATATCCGCTAAGTAGTTGAAAAAATCACTGTAAATGAGAGATTCGTTTTTAAGCTGGGTGTCATTACTTCCGGAGACAAAACGCCATCCGTTATTCTCATACCGGATTGGCCCGATAACTTTTATTTATTTATTTTGTTTTTTCATTAAAAAGAATTTATTATTTAGTTAAATTATTATATTTTTTTATTTTTTTATTAATACAAATAAAACAATTGTTAAAATATAAAAAATAATTTTAAAAAATAAAAATAAGTTAATAAGTTAAATTTTAGCCCTATTTGGACTACATGTTACGAATTTTTCTTAGTTTTTTTTAAAATTTTTTTTTGACTAATTTTTTTTAAATCGTCTCGATGAGATTAAACCTCCAAAAGTAAAAAAAAAATTGATCAAAATATTAAAAAAATTATTAAGAATAAAAATAAATAACATAAAATTTGACTTATTTTATCTTATTTTTGTCTTTTCTAAATTTTTTTATATTTTAATTAAATTTTTTTATTTTTTTAGCTCGTGTCGTCTCAATGAGAAAAATCTAAAAATATAATAATTTTGATTAAATAATAAAAAAATTTATTAAAAATAAATAATATTAAATAAGCAAATAAAGCAATTATTCCAGACATGACCATTATTTTCTTATTTTTGTCATTAGCAGATTTATTTTTTCTTTTTATTAAAATTTAGTATTTTTAGTTCATTTTATTGAGGCAATTTAAAAAAATAAAAAAATGATTTATAATTTAAAAAAAAAGAAAAAAAAAAAGAAAAAAAGCAAAGTCCCTGGTAGCCCAATTAGGGGGAGCGACTGCTTAGTAAGGGTAAATTACATTAACTTCATTTGATATTTGGGTTAAATACGGTTAACATGACACATTTAAAAAAATTACATTGGTATCCTTAAATTTTAGTCATTAGTAAATATAATTAAATAACTAAATTACCCCCGAGATCAATCAATTTCCTACCCTCATCATCAACACATTTAACAACGAGATTTTTCTCTGCAAATCGTACTCATTCCGAGATTTTCCTCTTCAATCATTACAG
>JAOTRH010102088.1:0-15850 GCA_034768845.1 Heliamphora exappendiculata
TTTTTAAAAAAATAATAATTTATTTCGATTAAATATTTTTTCATTTAATTAATTCAAAATCCGAAATTAATTCTCACATTTTTTCAAGATATTCGATTTTTAAAAAAATTATCTTTAAACGTGTTATTTTGTAAAAAATAAAATATCTAAAGTATTTTTATTTAATTAAAATTAATTAATTAAAAAATTTTAATTTTACTTTTTATTACAAAATATTTTAATTAAAACTGAATATTCGAATTAATTAAATTAACAAGATAAAATTAATATATATCTCATCAACGCAGTTAATAAATAAATACAAAATAAATATAAATTTTAATTTTATAGTCTGATTGAAACTCTTAAAGAGTTTCGGTCTAATGTTCAAGAAAAGCTTCTAATTGAATGCAACACTGAATGCAACACTGTTATTTTATCTCACCCCACAAAAACAGCCGGTTTGAATCACACTTGGATTGGGACTGTGCCTTTTGAAAACCCCTGAAACTCTAATAAGCCACCCAACCTTGCGATTCACGCTATGTGGAAACCGCTGCTTCTATGGGAATTGTCGCAGCCAGCTTTTGTGCTAGAAACCTTCTGCGCTGCTGAAACAGTTTGGGAATTGTGCACTGTTTGGATTCCAGTTCTGTGATGTTGGCGCTGGAATGGAAAAACCCTAGCTTTGCTTTTTGGAAAATAACTTATGCGCCTGGACAGCGCCTTGTTTGGCACCGAAACTGCTGGGGATTACACCGAAAGGCCTTAGGCGGCGTTTGGCTTCTGGCCTTTTCGAAACAAAAAAGCACTGCAGCCGTGTGCTGCGTTTGGGAAAATCGGAACAGCCTGTTGTGATTGCCGCTTGCTTCTTTTGCTCTGGTTTTTGTGACTGCCGTGTTTGGTGCTACGCCGTTGCTTGTGATCTTCTTCTACTTCTTTTTTTTATTTAATCCAAAAAAAAAAGTTTGAAAAATGGCTGCTGCGTTGTGGGAATTTGCACCAAATAATGTTCTTTTTACCGAACTTGTTCTTCGACTTGTTCCTTCTTTTTTTTTATTACATAAAACAAAAAAAATTAGAAATCAAAAAATAATAATTTTTACATTGGTTCTATGCCGCCGTAGAGTTCACAATCAATCTGAAAAACTTAATCTATCACGGTTAACTCCTGTGATTAAAAAAATTAAATCATCATCCACGCATTTAATTAAACATGAAAATAAATGATGATCATAAATCGGGATTAGAACGCCTACAAAACAAAATTAGCAACAGTTCTAAATTTACCTGGTCCCGATAAATCGTAAACAAAAAACAAAACAATTCTGATACTAATTTGTTGGAGGCAAAACTGTTAAGATTTTTATTTTTGAAAACGATTTTCGATAAAAAATTTACTGGACGGATAAACGCCGGAACGGGTTTTAGATAAAACTTTTGATGAAAAACGATAAAAATAAAACCCATGCAACCAAAGTTAATTTAGATGATTACCTTTTGTCGATCTATTCTTCAACTACGATTTGATTTCGAATTAAAGCACCAGTCAAATCTTCTACTGTATTCCCTTATGCGATCATCGAACGTAGTGTGGGTTACGATCCTCTAAGAACTCGTACTGGCAGAAACCCTAATATATTTAAGTCTTGAAATACAAAAATAATATCATAATAATAATGATATAAAATCATCATTAAAACTTGTTCAGCCTACCCGCATATATATATATATATATATATATATATATATACATATATATATATACAGCAGGGATCTACGGAGTAATTATGAGTTAGACTTCCAATGGAACACAGACATCTACTAGAGATTTCTATAATTATGGAAAGACATATAACGATTTCTGCAATTTTCATAAAATACTGAATTACAGTTCACACCACTAAAGAACTATAATTGCACTTTGACCTATAATCTCATAATCTTTTTGAATTAAGCTCATATTATTATACGCTTACCATTTCTCCCCACGTTAAAATTTTTGATACCCGTCAATTAAATTTAATTATTGATAATTTAATTTAATCGGCATCTTGATATTTCTTAAACCCTCCTGCTTAACTTATTTGACAGCCAGATAATCAAATCTATCTGCAGGGTTTGGTCCGGTCAAAACTTATAAGCATTCTTAAGGGGGTATCGTCAATCCCGATCATTCGGGACGTGAATTCCATCAATAATTAATATTTACCATATAAATAATATAGCTATCCAACTCACCAAGAATATAGACCCATATAAAATTGCACCCTTTAATGAATCAAAACAACGAATATTAAATATCTGCAAATTAATAATTATTTCAAGATTAAGAGGATAAACACTATTCATAATAATTTTAGAGTGTGAATTAATTTATATAGCAATTACAAAATTAATTACCCTAAATGTCCCGTTCAATACACACAAAGTGTACTGGCACAGAGAGTCGGAACAATAGACGACCATAGTATCTGTTTTTCGTAACCAAGACAGTCCTACTAAAATTCTGTACCACAGTCGTACCGATAGTATGTTAATTTTCATCGAAACTGTGAACATAAAACTTATATTATGTAAGAACCTAAAATCTGGTCTTCTATATGTAACCTGTACTCTACACACAAGATTAAATACTATATAGAATATTGGACATCTATGCATAACAAAGAAATAATATACATACATTACTCATAAAAATTCTCATAAAATAAAAAATTAATTTTATTAATATAAAATTAAATACTAAAAATATAATTTTCAGTATACCAACCTTAACAAGGGGCTGACCTTCTCTTGATTAGCCCTGGCCCATTTAGGTTTTCAATAACCTTAGGCACTGTACAAAGTTGGGGGCTGACTTTCGCCTTATCAGCCCTGGCCTGTTCAGGTTTTCAATAACCTTAGGCGCTGTAGAAAGTTGGGGGCTAACCTTCTCCTAATCAACCCTGGCCCATTCAGGTTTTCAATAACCTCAGGTACCGTAGAAAGTTGGGGGTTGACCTTCTCCTGATGGGGTTTTAACTCCCTTCCTTCCATGGTTTGCAGTCGATAGGCTCCTTTCCCTTGATGGGCTTTCACGATGTAGGGCCCCTCCTAATTTTGGCCTAGCTTTCCTTCAGTGGGATTTCTAGTTGATAGAGTGACCTTATTGAGCACCAAATCTCCTTGGCTGAAACTTCTCTTTTTCACCTTCGAATTGTAGTACATTTTCATTCGATTATGGTACATTGCTGTTCTTAGCGCTGTTGTGTCTCTGATCTCTTCGAGTAAATCCAACTATAGCCTTAGGTCTTCATCATTCGTGCGTTGATTATATTGGCTGACCCGTGCACTGGCCAAACCGATCTCAGCAGGGATCACAGCCTCATGACCGCAAGTAAGGTTGTAGGGGGTTTCTCCGGTGGGAGTTTGGGTTGTGGTTCGGTAAGCCCACGGGACATTGTGTGAGACCCTGACCCATTTTCTTTTTTGGTGTTTTTTGATGCGCGTTTGGTATTTTTGGCGTTGCATATTTTTACGTATTTTAATGCATGATCGAGCTTAGATATGTATGCGGGGTAGGTTCCCGGGGCCGTTGGGTGTTGCGGTGCGAATTTTAAAAATTAAAAAAAAAATTCATGGCTTATAAATATCTGGAGTTAGATATTTTTAAAAGATATTTTTAAAACTTACAAGCCAAGTTTTTTTCTTTTTTTCTCTACATTCTCTCTAACTTCTTAGGGGCTTAGGGCCCAGTTTTCAACGATCTAGCAGCAGATCTTTGCTATTGGCATCGTGGATGTCGGGTTATATAGCGGGTGGCGTCATGATGTGAGGTTATATATGGCTATATGCGTTTATAACTGGTTATGTACATTTATAACTCTGGTTTATTTATGTACGAATTATGTAGATGGATTAAATGGCTTTGATATCGTTATGTGTAATGTGGTTTTATGCTTTAAAACTCAGAGTTTTATAGGCATGTGTGCGTGGGCTCTGAGGAGTGGATGCATATGGTGCATGTTGCGTGAGTTGCAAGTGTAACGTGGGTCGCATGTGTAATATGTGACGTGATTTGTGAAACGTATGTTGATACGTGGTTTTATGTATTTAAACCCTGGTTTAGTTATATATATGTGTATGAAATGGGATAGTTGAACACGTAGTTCTGTGATTGTTAACCCTGGTTAATAAGGTGCATTTGGGGCTGCGGTGCCTCGGCGAGAGGCCGAGAAGATGCGCTGCGGTCCCTCAACGAGAGGCTGAGAAAATGCATTTGGGGTTGTGGTCCTTCGAGAGAGAGGCCAAGAAGATGCATTAAACGGGGGCTGCGGTCCCTCGATTAAAGTCCGAGAAGATACAGGGATTGCATGTAATGCATATTGGGACGGATAAACTAACTTTTTTAAAAATGTATTTATGGCCCGTGTGAGTCGGAATATGAGAATCGTTTTTAAGGCTCTGGTGAGTCAAAAATGGTTTCTATCATCGATTTCCCGTTGCTTATGAAAATTATTTCAATGGCTTGAAAGAGAGTCAAAACTGCACCACGTTTTCCTAGTATGTTTAGCTTATATTTCATGTTCTATCTAGTTTCTGTTGAGCTTTGGCTCACGGTATGAGATTTGAAATATTTTTTAAATACCAATCATGCTGGTTGATTTAGGGGTTGCTGGAGAGGCAGAAGACCAGTAATCTTTCTTGTTGCTAGTTTTGAATATGTATATTGTAACATGTTTTTCGGTGTTAGAACCGCATAGTGTAAGCCTTTTGGAGATTATATACAGTGCATGTATGGTTTAATTTGAGAATGTGTTCTCGGGTTTGGTGTTATGTTTGGTTGTTTGTGGGTGTTACACGTGTTCCGGAGTTTAGGGCGTGATAGCTTGGTATCAGAGCTCTAGGTTCAAATACCTAAGAGCCGTGGAAAAAGAGTGCATCACCGTGTGAGGTTGATTGTATGTGCTTGATTGCATGTATTTAGATGCTTTGATAACATGAACGTGTTAGCATATTAAGTATGAGAATGACGTGTATATGTGAGCATGGAGGTTGGACCTTGAAATTGATTAGTCCTGTCTTTGGATTAACAAACTTGAGAACCAAGTTAGAAACGCGCTTAGCTGACATGATTTCTAGTAGGGAATCTAAGTAGGTTATATAGATTGAAGCGTCATTCTTGTTGGTTCTCCTCGGTATGTGGGGTTTATTTAGCATGGACCTATGTGGCTATGTGTTAGCATGCTTAAATGGTTAGCGTTTATGTTCATGCATTATGCTGCATCTTATGTTCTGTCTTTCTTTTCATATAGACGCGATGTATACGAGGAGAGGGCGAGACCATGGTCGAGGCCGTGGCCGTGGTGTTGGCCAATGGGATGTTCCTATCCCTAATGCTGCGGATGCAAATGCTCCACTGGGACCGATGGACGTGACAAAGTTGTTGCGTGTGTTGGTTGGTTCTATCCAGCAGCTGGTTGAGACCGCTAGAAGTGAGGCCATTAGAGAGAGAGAGAGGGAATGCCTGAGGCGAGGGCTACAGTAGCGATGCGGGAGTTTAAGCGCATGGATCCACCTACCTTTGCTGGAGATCTTGACCCTATTGTGGCGAAAAAGTGGTTGGAGATGGTGACCTGGATCCTTAATACGTTGCAGATAGCTGAGGATGAGTTGTGGGTTTTTTTTGCCACCTTTTAGCTAAGAGGTAATGCTCATCAGTGATGGAGATATGCCAAAAATAGTGTGGGGGTCACATAGGCAACCTTTACAGGAGTTTTTCTCAAAAAATACTTTCTGGCTTCGAAGAGAAATTTGTACAGGGAGGAGTTCTATACTCACACTTAGAAGGCCATGGATGTTATGCAGTATGAGGCCAGGTTTACGAGCTTATCCCGATTTTCACCAGAATTGGTGAGCACAAACGAGTTGCATTTGATGAGGTTTGAGCGGGGCTTAAGGTCAGCGATGAGGGAGCGTGTGGTAGCAATGGGACTTCGTGTGTTTACAGAGCTAGTAGAGGCAGCAGCAAGGGTTGAGAATACTATGACTGAGATTCAGGCATCTAGGGAGGTCAGGACACCACAGGGTGGGACATAGGCGCAGACAGGTGGGCGTTCCAGCAAGAGGCAGAGGTCCTCTGGTCCTAGCTTTCATCCATCTGGCTTATCACAGTAGTTCTCTGCACCAGCACCATCAGTGGCTTCGTCTAGGAAGCCAGAGCAGAGGGAGTTGATTTTCTATAGGTACAGACAGCCTGGACATCATATGGTGGATTGCCCACAGTCGAGGCAGTATCAGGATCCACAGTTGAGGTAGTCTCCGAGTTCCGTACCGAATTAGTCATAGGGGAGGGAACTACCGATCTGCTATAGATGTGATCAGATTGGACATATCCACAGGAACTGTCCTCAGGGAGGCAGTGCGCCGAGCATGAAAGGTATACTGGTGGGTTCGTATGTGATGGGTCCATCTGAGTATCGACAGCAACATCCTGTCGTTTAAACTTCCCGAGTGATAGATAGAAGAACTTCAGCTCAGTCGGTACAGCAGCCGACAGCGCCGGGTTCTGGTGGACATGCCAGGCTGACGCAGAGCAAAGTATATGCCCTCATAGCTCCCAGTTCTTCTAGGGCACCGACCGTGTCTGAGGATGCCGCTATGCCTTCAGTGAGCAGAGGTACTTTCTGAGTATGCTAGTTTTGGGTCAGTTTTTTCCTTGCATCTGTTTGGGAGTTGGTGATGGTTTCCGTGGGTGGTGTGCTTGTGTTGAGGTGGCAGTTGGTGAGGATGTGAGGTTAGGGTGAGTTGTAGATCCTGTGTCTTTAAGATAGTTGGCCATTGTTTAGGATGCTTGACCTTATTTGATTATATCATAGGAGTGGGTTGGCTGACCATCTCGTGTACCTGTATTAATTGCGATCGACGTGGTTGTTTTATTTTGAACTTATGTTGAATTTTGGGGATAAAATTCCTTTAATGGGGAGTAGAGTTGTGAGACCCTAACAAGTTTTTTTTTTCAGCATTTTTTGACGCGCGTTTGGTGTTTTCGTCGCTACATATTTTTACGTGTTTTGATGCATGATCGGGCTTAGATATGCATGCAAGGTAGGTTCCCAGGGCCGTTGGGTGTTGCGGTGCGAATTTCAAAAATTCAAAAATAAAGATATTTTCGTGACCTATAAATATTTAGAGTTAGATATTTTCAAAACTTACAAGCTAAGTTTTTTCCTTTTTCTCTCTGCCTTCTCTCTAACTTCTCGGGGGCCCGGGGCTCAGTTTTCAACTATCCAACAGCAAATCCTTACTATTGGCATCGTGATCTACGCATCCATCCTGATAGAATTTTATTTCGACAAGCACGATTTTGCATGTGGATCAAGGCGTCGAGTTTTTAACTCATCGAGGTAGGATCTTAGACTCTTATGTCTTATAAGGGTGCTACGTGTAATCGTGCGTGTTTTTATCGGTTAAAACGCACGAGATTTGATTTTGTTTCAAAAGTTAAGTTTGGGGTTTTTTAACCATTTTTCGTCATTTTTGGTGGATGGAATCCAGTGTCGGGTGTTTCTTTCGAGGTCTTGGTGTTAGGTCTGGGCGTGTGTAAGTCCGAGGGTATTTGATAGGAGTTTTGAGGCGTTGATTCAAGGTTTGGATGGCTGAAGCCGTAGCTCAAAAACGGTTTCTAGGCAAGGTTAGTCGACTGGATCTTGATGGTCAGTCGATTAGATCATGTTTTTGGGAGATCAATCGACTGGACCTAGGAGGTCAGTCGACTGACTTGGTTCTGTTTGGGTTTTTGGATTTTCCAGTGTGTTTTCAGTCGACTGGGGGCTGAGGTCCAGTCGACTGAGGTTATGGGCTATGTGTTGTGGTTTGGTGGTTGATTTTTTTGGTTTCTAATTGGGCTTCAATGGTATTTAGTCGATTGATATATGGGATTAATCGACTGAAATACTATTAGATTCTTTTGGGGGTTTGGTTGGTTGTGTTGTGGCTTCAGGGGTTGTGTCGTGGCCCCGGGTGTTTGTGTAAGTGGCGTCCTTGGGGGTGTCGTGCATGGTTAGGTGTGAGTGTGATGCATGGTTAGGTGCGTGGTGTTTATTTCTCATTGGGTGCGGGGCGTCTTTGGGCCTGAGGTTCTTTTGGGAAAAGATTGTGTTTTATGACCTCGTGGTTTGAGGGGTTTGGTGTTGGCCTTCAAGTTTGGCTTGGTTGTGTGGGTTATTGGTCGTCCATGGGGATGGATGTCGGGTTATATGGCGGGTGACGTTATGATGTGAGGTTATACATAACTATGTGCGTTTATAACTGGTCATGTACATTTATAACTATAGTTTATTCATGTATGAATTACGTAGATGGATTACATGGATTTGATATCATTATGTGTAACGTGATTTTATGCTTTAAAACTCAGAGTTTTATAGGCATTTGTGTGTGGGCTCTGAGGAGTGGATGCATGGGTTGTAAGTGTAACGTGGGTCGCATGTGTAATATGTGACATGGTTTGTGAAACGTATGTTGATCCGTGATTTTATACATTTAAACCCTAGTTTAGTTATGCATATGTGTATGGAATGGGATAATTGAACATGTGATTCTGTGAATGTTAACCCTGGTTAACAAGGTGCGTTTGGGGCTGCGGTCTCTCGGCGAGAGGCCGAGAAGATGCTTTTGGGGCTGCGGTCCCTCGGTGAGAGGCCGAGAAGATGCATTTGGGGCTGCGGTCCTTTGGGAGAGAGATTGAGAAGATGCATTAGACGAGTGCTACGGTCCCTCAGTGAAAGTCCGAGAAGATACATGGATTGCATGTAATTCATATTGGGACGGATAAATCAATTTTTTAAAAATTGTATTTACAGCCCGTGTGAGTTGTAACATGAGAATCGTTTTCAAGGCTCTGGTGAGTCAAAAATGGTTTCTATCGTCGTTTTTCCGTTGCTTGTGAAAATTGTTTTAATAGCTTGAAAGAGAGCCAATAATGCACCACATTTTCCTAGTATGTTTAGTTTATATTACATGATTTGTCTAGTTTCTGTTGAGTTTTGGCTTACGGTGTGGGATTTAAAATATTTTTCAGGTACCGATCACGCTGGTTGATTTGGGGGTTGCTAAAGGGGCAGAAGACCTGTAATCTTCCTTTTTGTTAGTTATGAACATGTATGCTGTAATATGTTTTCTGGTGTTGGAACTGCGTAATGTAAGCCTTTTGGCGATTATATACAATGCATGTATGGTTTAATTTGAGAGTGTGTTCTCGGGTTGAGTGTTATGTTTGATTGTTTGTGGTGTTTCACGTGTCCCTGAGTTTGGGGCGTGACACATTCGACAGCTCCTCCAGCCACAGCCCCTTGGCAGATTCCAACTTCGTCTTAAGTTTCTTCAAAAGTGACATGTTCGTGACCTCTACTTGTCCATTTGATTGGGGATGGGCAGGAGAGGCATAATGGATCTTGATATTAAGCCCATCGTAAAACCTTCAAAAGTTTGCATTGTCGAATTGCTTACCATTGTCTGTGACAATTGCTATGGGGATCCCAAATCGACAGACCACAGATTTCCAAACAAACTGAGTGGTGTTCTTCTCTGTGATTTTGGCTAGGGGTTCAGCTTCCACCAATTTGGTAAAATAATCGATAGCAACCACGATCAACTTCATCTGTCGTTGCGCCATGGGTGGTGGTCCAATGAGGTCCAACCCCCACTGTGCGAATGGCCATGGGCTAGTTAATACATTTAGCCCCACTGGTGGCTGCTTGGTGATATTCACGAAACGTTAGCATTTTTCACATCACTTCACAAAGTCCTTAGCATCCTTAAGCATAGTGGGTTAATAGTACCCTGCTCGAATTATCTTTCCGATGAGGGATTTCGCGCCCGAATGGCTACCACATACCCCTTCATGGATCTCTCTGATCACATATATTACCTCCTGATCGGACACGCATCGCAGGTACGGCCGTGTTACACTACATCTATAGAGAATCCCCTCCAACAAGACATAATTGGCTGCCTGGAATTTTAATTTCCTCGCTTGTATTTTATCCTCGGGGAGTTCCCCACTTTCCAAATATTTAAGGATTGGCTTGGCCCACTCGGCCTGGTGAATCTCCATAACTTGGTTGGCCTGCTCCGCTAGCTGATGACCTATATACTCGACTGATCAACTGCGTTAAGTAAGACTCCCTAACTAGTATATTTCTGATCAGATGAGACGTCTGGGCGCTGTGATCTGCTTTCGAATTATCTTCCTGGGGGATTTGCTGGATCTTAACCTCGATGAACTGCCTGCATATGTGATCCACCAAATTCTTATATTTTCTCAGCTTGTCCCCTTTCACTTCCTATGTACCATTAACCTACTGAACCACCAGTTGAGAATCGGACTTGGCTAATAGCCTTTCTGCCCCGCAGGATTTGGCTGCTTGGAGTTCCCATATCAATGCCTCATATTCTGCCTCATTTGTTGAATGAAAATTCAACTGCACTGCTTGCTTAGTTTGATGTCTTGAGGGGGAGGTGACCACCACCCCAGCTCCTCATTTGCTCTTTCTGGATGATCAATCGACGTTTATTATCCACGAACCGTGTATGTCCCAGTCACACTTAGGGAGTTGCACCAGTTAGGCATCGTTATTAGGAGTGGGGTCACCTACTAGTAGATCTGACAAGCATATCATCCACGTATACCTCTATGTTCCTTCCTATCTGGTTTTTAAACATTGAATTGACTAGACGTTGGTAAGTTGTCCCAGCAGTCTTCAGCCCGAAGGGCATGACACAGTAATAGAATGCTCCCCTCGATGTGATGAATGATGTCTTGTCTTGATATGGGATATGCATAATCATCTGATTATAACTTGAAAATGCATCCATGAAACTGAGCAGCTTATGGCCGACGGTGGAATCAACCAACAAGTCAATTCTAGGAAGGGGATAACTATCATTAGGACAAGATTTGTTCATGTTAGTGAAGTTAATGTGCATCTTCCATTTTCCATTGGCTTTCTATACCGTAGCAACGTTCACGAGCCAGTCGGGCTATGTGACTTTCTTTGAGCTTCCTGACTTTGTTACTAACTGCCTCATTTCGCTGTGGTTTGAATACCTTTTGTTTCTACTTAATAGGCTTGGCTTTGGGGTTAACATTAAGCCTGTGCATGGCAACAGCCAGATCAATCCCTGGCATATCATGATGAGTCCATACGAACACGTCTTCGTTTGATATGAGGAATGCTCTTAACCGCTCCTTTATCTTGTCTTCCAATTTGACCCCCATCTTCAATATTTTAAATTGCTCAGAGTCATCGATGACAAAATCTTCCAGATCTTATGCTGGTTTACCTCTTTTGAGCTCTTCCTCATTCCTCATCTCCATCTCCTCAATATGTAACACCTCTTTCTGCTTCAACTCCTTAAGGGATGTTACACAACATTCCCTTGCCGATGTCTAGTCTCCCCTTGCGTAACCAACTTCATGGTATACGGGAAACTTGACTAGCAAGTGATGTGTGGAGGTTACTGCTTTGAAGTTGTTAAGGGTGGTTCGTCCCAGTATGACATTGTAGGCTGATGGGTTTTCAACAACCAAAACGGTGAGCATCTTAGACATCTTTGCGATACCATCTTCTACGGTGACTGGTAACTGTATTGACCCCAGGGGATAATCCCTATCCCCAGCGAAGCTAACCAACGGAGATAGCATAAGTGTGAGTTTGTTTCGACTGATGTTTATCTAGTCAAAAGCGTTAGTGAATAGTATATCCGTTGAACTACCGTTTTCGACGAGGACCCGTCGTACCCTATGATTTCCAATTAGCAGGCTGATTACAATGGGATCATCGTGGGGGTATTGGACTCCTTGGCAATCTTCCTCTAAAAAAGAGATTGTGAACTTCTCGTCCTAGCTCGGTCTGTGCTAAGAATCCTGGCTGACCGGGATTCGCTGCCTCTTGCAAGACCACTCGAAATTGTCCTGATCTCAAGTTGGGGTTGATCTCTCTAGTCAGCGACAACTTCCTCTGGTCTGTGGTCTCATCGTGGTTGATCCCTTCTCTATCTCTGGTCCATTCTCCCTTAACCTGGTGGTGGCTGTTTTGCTACGAAGCGATTCAGGTGCCCTTTTCTGATAAGTGCTCAATCTGGTCCTTGAGGTCGTAACACTCCTCCGTGTCATGTTCGTGGTTTTTTTTAAAATGACAATATTTGTTTCTAGAACGCTTTGCTAGTGGTCCTTTCATCTTTATTGGCCATTTCAACTCGGGGTCCCTTTTGACATACATTAAAACCTACTCCAAGGGGACATTGAGGGTAGTATAGCGATGATTGTGATCCACACGTGGTCAATTAAACTTACGATTTGTGAGTTTGGGCTTTAAGAGGTCTGATGGCTTTTGGTCCTGCCGCCGATCATCTTCTCTAGACCTCTTTCCCATCCCAGATCTGTTGGGCTGGTCGTCAAATGTCATTTTGCGCGCGCCCATTGCATCCTCCGTGTTTATATGTTTTTGGGCTTTCAACATCAACTCCGCCATATCAACCGGCAGAGCCTTCCACAATGAGAATAGGAAACGGGAGGGCAACAAACCTCCCATGAAGGCCACGAGGGCCAATTTGTCATCGATCTCGTTCACTTGGAGCGCCTCCTGATTGAATCGCGCTACATACTCTCGTAGTGTTTCTCCTTTCGCTTGTTTGATGTTGAGAAAACATGTGATGGGTTTCCTATGTCGCTGGCCCGCTATGAAATGGCTGAGGAAAAGGCGACTTAGATGGGAGAAGGAGGTAACAGAATTTGGTTTAAGCTTAAAAAACCAAATTCTACCTGGACCTTTTAGGGTGGTGGGGAAAGATGTGCACATTATCTCCTCTGGAATCGAGTGGAGGTGCATGATGGACTTGTACGTATCAAGATGATCAACTGGGTCAGAGTCACCACTATACAAATCTATTGTTGGCATTCTGAACGTTTGGGGTAGCATGGCTTCCATTATGTTGGGCATGAATGGGGATTCGATTTGGAGTACTAAATCGTTGAGGGTTAAAGGACTTTTACTTCGTATAGCCACCATCACCGCATTGAGCTGGGCTTTCATGTCCCTCAACTGGTCATCCCAACCAACTAATTCTTCAGTTTGGTCTGCCATATCCCTAGGTGCATGACGATGAGCCTATTTAGGTAACGGTGGGGGGGATATGGATTTCGCTACCCACCTCAGCTACATCCTCTCCTACTGAAGGATCAACCTCGAGGTTCACCTTCGCTCCTAGATTGAGCCGGGGGTCAATTGTCGCCGGTTCCGAACGTCCACTTCCTCTGCCACGGATATGTTGCAGGAGATTCTGGTTCTGCTGGACTAACTAGAATATCCCTTCGGTGAGGTGTTAAAGTTTTTGCTGGACTTGCACTTGGGCTGGGGGATTTACCTCCAGTGGTGGTATTGGTGGAGGGGGCACCTCTAGGTGAGTGGTCTCATCGACCATAGACCTCGTCTGAATCATTCAAGAAGAAGACCGCCATCGAACAAAAGAAAAAATTTCCACATACGGTGCCAAAATGATGGCGTCTCTTTCTCAAATGGCACCCTGAGTTCCGACCTGGGCTTGAAATGACAAAGCAACGTTAGAGGGGATGCCGAAATTACTCCGACAAGGCCTCCTCCAACGATCAAGTTAGTTATCTGAAAAAGTGGGGGGCAAGTAAGTGAATGAGAGAGAAAACAGACATACTTTTTTCGTTCCTTACCCTTCGTCATTTATACAGTTTCTTTTTAGACGCGTGGCGTGGTCCCTCATACCAAACGGTTATAATTGTACAATACAGGCAAATATCCGACTGTCGGTGATACCTCATGATGACTATGCGCTGGGCTAATCAAGTTCCTCATTTCTGGTCTGGGTGACTTTGTCTCACGTCCTGCTCAACTGCCACCCAGCTGGTCAGAAGATACTGCTCTCAAACCATATGATCAACATTGCGACCGAGGCGAGTTTCTTCATGTGCCTGAGCAGGACTTTAGTAATCCATAAATAGGTGGAAAGACCAGTACCCTTACTACTCATTAAAAATAAACAAAACAAAATAAATAAATAAAAATTTACCCAAATAGGACCAATCTCTCTCTCTCTCTCTCTCTCTCTCATTTAAGCCATTGTATGTGCCAGCAACTCAATAATAAACAATTGCTTAAAAATTCATCTATATTTGTGATGAAAGTATGTGAATGTAGACTTATTGATTAAACGTGTCTATGGTCCTGTAAAATTATATATTATCTGGTTATTGATATGATCAATCAAACCCGACCCTAACTTCCTAAAGGAGACAACCGAGGCAGATTCTAATATGACGCCCGTTTTGCATGAAGACATCACGTAGGTGACAAATCAAGAAACAAAAACAATCTCATTGAAAAAGATTAGTACAAAGCAACCCCATTTAGTAGAGTGGTTGGAGCACTTAAAGAAAGAAAGAAAGAAAGAAAGAAAGAAAGAAAGAGAACGTCCTCTTCCTCTCTTTCACACACAAGCTAGCTTTTGGATACGAAAGTTGGTGTTTATGAAATCCCATGGTTACTCACTAATTATTATCGTCCTGTCCTCCTCTCCTCTCTCACTTCTGCAACTTCACGCACGAATTGGTCTTCAACAATGAAGGACTCAAAGCCCTGGAGACCCTTCACGGCGAATTGCTGCTCGGCCGAAGACCAGACGATTTTGGGCAACTTCAGCCGGTGCAGGACTTCCAGATCCGACATCTCCAAGAACATAGCTCCATTGCCGTCGTTCCGGCGCCTCTCGTTCTCGGATCTCAGCCGATCTTCGTCTGCTCGCATCAACGAAGATCTGGCACAGACTTTTGGGTCGGACTTGTACCATTTTCAACTCAGTGAGTTGCGGTCCATAACCCAGAATTTCTCGAGCAACTTCTTGTTGGGGGAAGGCGGGTTTGGGACAGTTCACAAAGGCTACGTAGATGACAATTTAAGGCGGGGTTTGAAGGCCCAGGCTGTTGCCGTTAAGCTTCTTGATATTGAAGGCTTGCAAGGACATCGTGAATGGCTGGTAAGAAATATTCATCTTTTTTTTAAATTTATATCTTTCATTCAATTATAATTATATTCAATAATGCTATGAATTCATAAATAAAACTTAAAAAATTAATTTAAATTGTTGAGATTCATATTTAATAAGATGTGGAACATATTTCGATAAATCTTAACTATCCAAATCACTTTGTAAATATATATTTTTAAGTTTTATTTCTGAATTCATAGTATTATTAAATTATATTTGTCAATATCTACTGGACCAGTTAAAATACGTGTTTGTACCAAACGTATAGACCTATAATAGGTAATATCTGGTACGTATTAATTTATAATTAATTTTTAAAAAAAATAATTTTTACTTATTTTTTTGTATACTCCCATTCAAACATCAAATATAGTATAAAGGGAGAGTTTTAAAATTAATCAACGCTACATTATTATTAAAAAATTTATATGTTAAATTTTATCACTTTCAAATTAGTTATTTCACTATAAATAATGAGATTAAAATTTAATTTGAATTATTAATTAAAATATTATTTTAAATAAATAATTATGTTATACTAAATTATTTATTACTGTATTCAAAAATATTATTATAACATTTTTTATGAAATAGTAAATTATTATTATTATTATTATTATTATTATTATTATTATTTAAATTAAGCAGTGGACGGCTGGCTTACTTGCCTAGGGGATGGATGTCCCCACTGAATCAGTATTTGGCCCGGGTTGGGCTAAATCTGGAGATGTTTTTTTTATTTTTTATTTTTTTATTGTTTGAATAAAAAAAATTTTGAATTATTTCGATTTCGATTTCGATTGGATGAGTC
>JAOTRH010102099.1:0-15848 GCA_034768845.1 Heliamphora exappendiculata
TATTAAAAGATGAGCCACTATTAAATTTAGGAAAAGGTTTGTGTTGAGAATATTCGGTGGGTGTCCGTATTTTATTTTATTAATTTTGGAAAAATCGGGAAAAATCGAAAAAATTGGTAAAAAAATTAGGAATGCCTTGCCTTGCCTTGCCAAATGCCATGTCTTGGCATGCCATATTCAATGTCTTGCCTTGACATGTGCCATGCCGACCATCTTGGGATTAGGATCCCCAACAAAGGTAGAAAGGTCAAGACGTCGAAACTCCTACATCGCAACAGCTGCCCTCAACTAGGGTACTCTTACCCCTTTCCTAGCAGCCTCAGCAAGCTGACAAATGGAACCCACAATCTCATATAGCAACCCTACCCCGTCTACTAGTCCTTGGGGAGCATTAGCATCTCCAGCATTAGGGATTGGCACATCCCCTTAGCCTAAACCACAATCACGGCTTCGACCACAGCCTTATCCTCTCCACGCAGACATCACTTCTATACGAAAGAAATATAGAACATAACAACATAAGATTCAACTCATCATGTTATTATCGATATAAGTCACATAATCATGCTAACACTTAACCATTCAAGATCATGTAAACGAACTCCAAGTACCGAGAAATACCAACAGGAGTGATAAGTCAATTTGGAATGTAATGACTGTCATTCTCACTGCTAATAAAATAAAATCCCCTGTTACTTATATACTTGAGAGAAAGGATATGTGACCAATGGTCTATTCAAAATGAATGTAATGACTGTCATTCTCACTGCTAATAAAATAAAATCCCCTGTTGCTTATATGCTTGAGTCTTTCATTTTGTGGCATGGTAGACTTGGTCATGTTAATTATGATTCTATGCGTAGATTAATTAACTTGGAGCACATACCTAATTTTGATGTTGATAAAACTCACAAGTGTAAAACTTGTTTTGAGGCTAAGTTAACTAGGTCTTCATTTCACTAGGTTAAAAGAAGCACCGAGCCACTGGGCTTAATTCACACTGATGTGTGTGATCTAAAATATGTTAAAACTCCCAGTGCTAATAAGTACTTTATCACGTTTATTAATGATAGTACAAAGTATTACTATATATACTTGCTAAAGAGCAATTATAAAACTTTGGACAAATTCATTCTGTACAAGAATGAAGTTGAAAACCAACTTAGCAAAAAGATTAAGGAGTTGAGAAGTGACCAAGGTGGTGAATATGAATCACCATTTGGTGGATACTGTGCTGAGCACAAAATTATCTACCAAACCACTGCACCTTACTCACCTCAACAGAATGAAACTACTGAATGCAAAAATCGTACCATGAAGGATATGATGAATGCTATGCAGGTGAGTTCTAGGTTATCTCAGAACATGTGGGGTGAAGCGGTTCTCATCGCTAATCATATCTTGAATTTAGTACCTCGTAAGAAGAATGACAAAACCCATTATGAGTTGTTTAAGGGTAGGAGGCCTACCTATAATTACTTAAGAACATGGGGGTGTCTTGCGAAGATAACTATACCTCCTCCTAAGAAGGAGAAGATAGGTTCAAAAATTGTTGATTGTGTTTTCATCGGTTATGCACAAAATAGTAGTACTTATCGATTTCTTGTGTATGAATTTGTAATACCATATATTCACAAGAATACAGGCATAGAATCTAGAAATGTGTCATTCTTTGAACACATATTTTTGTATAGATCCATTAAAGAGTTCAGTTCAGTAAAACAGACTTTGCATCCTACTAACGATTGCAGTAGAGACCAAGAAGAGAAAGTTAATATAAAGCCAAGACGCAGCAAGCTCGCTAAGAAATCAACCTCTTTTGGTCCGAATTTCATAACCTACTTGTTAGAAAATGAGCCTCGTACGTACAAAGAAATTGTGAGTTGTCCTGAGGCTCCGTTGTGGAAAGAAGCAATTAAAAGCGAGATTGATTCCATACTGTAGAACCATACGTGGAAACTAGTGAATTTACCACAAGGTAGTTAGCCTTTGGGTTACAAATAGATCTTCAAGAGGAAGATGAAAGCAGATGGATCAATATATAAATGCAAAGCTAGGTTTGTTATCAAATGATATAAATGAAAGGAAGGCCTAGATTACTTTGATACTTATTCTCCTGTATCCAGGATAACCTCAATTCGCATGATAATCGCTATTTCGGCCTTACGAAATCTAGCAATACATCAGATGGATGTAAAAATAGCTTTTTTAAATGGAGATTTAGATGAAAAAATCTATATGGAACAACCTGAGGATTTTTCTAGGCCTAAAGGAAAAGTCTGTAGGCTAGTTAGATCTTTATATGGTATAAAGTAAGCTCCTAAACAATGGCATGAGAAGTTTGACAATGCAATATTGTCTCATGGGTTTCGAATCAACGAATGTGACAAATGTATATATGTCAAAGACACTGATAAAGGTTATGTCATCATGTGTCTCTACGTTGAAGGCATGCTCATTGTGGAAAGTAACAATAAGGTTATCCAGTCTACTAAAGATATGTTGAATTCAAAGTTTGACATGAAGGATATGGGTCTCGCTAATGTGATTCTAGGTGTCTAGATCATCAGAACATTGGATGGCTTTACGTTGTCTCAAACTCACTATGTTGACAAGATTATGAGAAAATTCAACAATTCTGACACTAAAGTCGCCAGGACCCTGGTGGACTTGAGTCTCCATTTATCCAAGAATAGGGGGAAAGTGTCTCCCAATTGGAATATTCTCAAGTCATCGGGAGTCTAATGTACTTGATGAGTTGTGCAAGGCCTGACATAGCCTATTTAGTAAGTAGACTGAGCCGATACACGACTAATCCAGGACGTGATCACTGCAAAGCGATAGTTAGGTTACTACACTATTTGAGATATACTCATGATTTGGGACTGCACTACACCAGATATTCGGCAGTATTAGAAGGGTACTGTGATGCAAATTGGATATCGAACACGAATGACTCAAAGTCTACAAGTGGATATGTCTTTCTACTTGGTGGTACAATGATATCTTGGAAATTTTTCAAATAAGCGTGTATAGCACGTTCAACGATGGAATCAGAATTCATTGCTTTAGATAAAGCAACTTAAGAAGCCAAATGGCTACAGTAATTTCTAGAAGATGTTCCAAGATGACCTAGACCTGTGCCAGCTATTTGTATCCATTGCAATAGTCAATCGGCAATAGGTAGGGCACAGTGTCATATGTATAATGGTAAGTCTATACATATACGTTGTAGACCATAATACCATTAGAAAACTACTCTCAAGTGGGGCTGTCACAATTGACTATGTAAAGTCAAAGGACAATATTAGGGATCCGCTGACCAAAGGATTAACACGAGAGTTAGTTAAACAAGCATCGACAGGAATGTGATTAAAGCCTATGATATAAAAAGGTAACGTGAAGGAAAACCCAACCTAACTGACTGGAGATCCCAAGAACTAAGTTCAATGGGACAACCTAATTGCGTATACCTAGGATAATCACTGTGGAGTTTGAGAACTCTTACTTATTCCTATGATGCAGCAGTGATTTAGGAGGTTAAGTATTAGCTTTTAATGACTTTTACTAGTGAGGTAGGTTGATGCAGAGAAATGCCATTGGTATAAAAGTCACCTATGTGAGTATGAAATGGGGCCACTTCTTTGAGAATTTGACAATGCGAGATTCTCAAAAAAATACTTGCAGAACTAGGAAGAGTGTTTCATGGCCAAAACGAACACAATCGTGAGAACAAAAACTTCGTTGTGAAAGTCGTTGTGTGAAGGCTATTGTCTCGATTTACTGCTAAGGCGATACAGTTCAAGGCGATACCACCCACTTGTTTGTCGATAAATCCGATAGGTTCTCACAAAGGAAGGTTCAAGGCTAATCGCTACGTATCCTATGCAGGGACTTTCAGTTGTCTATCTCTCTTGCAGTCAACTTTATAATCTAGGTTTGTATTCCTGCCAATTTCATTCATGGGGGGTTTATTGGAAATATTGAATTCAATCTATCATTATTCAAGAATTAATTTCTGAATTAAATTGACAATTTAATTGGCCATTCAATTGGCAATTGATTTCTCTATTCAATTATTTTGTAACCCTCCATGAGAGAAGTTCTAATATAGAACTTCTCTAGTATTCTGCAGATGGTATGCTGAAGAGGTGAGATACAAGGATACATTTCTAAGATTACAAGGTGTGAAAGAGAAAAAGACCGACGAGCTACGTTCGAATAGCCGATCTTTAGAAGTATTCCAACGATTGAGTCAGCCATTTTATCCTAGGAAAGTGACGCCGGTGGAGAAACCTACAACATCCTTGGTAGGCGGTGAATCATTCTTAAGGAAATTGCGTTTGTAGGACTCGGTTTATGTATTCTTTTCATATTATTTTCTGTATTTTTTATTTTCTGTAAATTCAGTTTATTGAAATCGTTGAAAGTTAATAAACATGTATTTCTTGGACCACCGAGCATATATTGTGTAATATTTTCCAACAGTCACCACCAAGCTTCGGCTACCTCTCTCCCTCCCTCCTCTCGGTCAGTTCTCTCTCTCTCTCTCCCACCAGTCTCTCCTCTTCTCCTCCTTTTAGACGGTGGCACCACCACCACCGCCACCAGTGGTCACCACCACCATCGGTGAGCACCACCCGCACCTCCTGAGACACCACCAGCACCACCATCGGGTCTCACCACTGAACCATTGCACAATCACCACCACTACACACCACCACCCACAGCCACCACCCGTGGCCACTAACACGTGGCACTTTCCCGACCACCCTACGCCACCACTGGACTACCAGGAATCGCCACGAGCCACCCCAAAATAGTACACCAAGAAATTATTATTTCGGAAAATTTTCGAAACAGTCCACTAGGCTGACTTTAAACACCCGCCGCCGCCATCTCAGACCTCTGTTTCAACCACCGTAAGTTTGGTTAGACTCACCTTGCAGACACCTACGTGTAGCCACAAATGGCCATCAAAAATGACATCTGAATTGTCTAAACGAGCGCTCCAAAGTTGGACGAAACCAACGCAACAAGCCGAGCGTGCTCAACGCGCGTTGTGCATGACCAGCATGGAATTTGTTTACTATTTGTTTTTTTACTGTTAGTAATATGAGATATACTAATAATAAAAATAGTTATAATAATGATAATTAATAATAATAATAAAATAAGATTTTATTAAATTTATGAAAAACTAATATTCTTATAAAATAAATAATAATAATAATAATAAATAAATAAATAAATAAATAAATAAATAGAAAAGTATAATAATTTAATGAAATTATAAGATTTTTTCAAAAATTAATATTTTAAATATATTTGGGCAAAATTCTGAGCAAGATTAATAAAGTTTGATGAAAATTCTTATTTTTGGAAAGTTTGGATAATTTTAACAAAAATATAGAAGTTTTGTTAAAAGTTAGTATTTTTATCTAGATTTGAGAGCATAAACTTAAATAATAAAATCTCTAAACGAATTAAGTAATATTATTCAAATAGAATTTTAGCTAGGTGTTATTTATTTTAAATCCTGGATAAATAATCGACAACATGTAAAAGGTTAGTATCCTACACTTACGTATGGATTAGATTTCTTGCTAGGCTCCGGAGGTTTAAAGTTGAGATTTTGAACGAAAGAGTAGTTTCTCACGCTTAATATAAGGTGAGAGTGCCTAGTATTATTTTGAACTGAGATGCATAAATGATACTTTAAACTGCTTTATATCCATATTTTGGACTGATATGTGAATGTGCCTAGTATTACTCTGAACTATGATTATATTTTGACTTTGTGTTTTGAATATATTGCTAATTCAAGTGTGCTATTTACATGGTTGGAGGAGAGATGCGTATGGAAGGTGGGCAATGTTAGTAGCATACTTTTGTGTTAAATGGTTACCTTATGTGGAAATAGACATTCTGAAAATTTTGCCCTGTGTAGGAGTGGTCACTATGAAATATTCGCTCTGTGTGAGCTTGTGTTCTTTTTGTATAAGCTTGTATCCTCTCTATGTGAGCTTGTGTGTGGTGCCCTACCGCCAAAAAGTGTGTTATTATCCTGCTAAGGCATGGTGTGGTGCCCTGCATGGGTATGTCTTAACCTAATGAATTGCTAGATGGAATCGTATGCTGAAAATGGTCTACTACTTGTGAATACTAAACTCTTTGTGAGGAAATGATAAGATTGTGGCTATTAAGCCTTAATGTGAAAAGTGATAACGTACTTTGACGATCAACCAAGAAAATACCATTGTGAAACAAGACAATTAGGTTTATCTTAAAATGTGCATATGTTAATCGTAATGTAGTAATTTTATATATGTTGCTAAAAATTTGAAGAAGCGAATTTTTGTATTCTTAACTGAATATTTTGGTTTTCATCTGGTTCATTATAATACTGAGTGTACTCTCTTGTAACGTTTGTGGTTGCAGATAGCAGAAACGACTAGAAGTTGGTTCACCACAGTCGTCAGTTCCACAAACCCTGGCTTGTGATCAATTGTTGCTTTTGTTTTTGCATTTTTTTAGTAAGAATGGCCAAAATTGTGATGTTTTGTTAAGTATGCACAAATTTGGGATATACAGGATATCATATCTCTAATATATACAGTTACTTTTATCCTTATAAATAAATAGTTCCTGTTTGGCTCATATAGATACTCTTTTGACTGCTCCAAGTCATATCGTCTTTTCTTGGTTTTAGTGTCTTAGGAGTGGGTGTGACAGATGTTAGAGGATAACTGTCAAGATTCATTGATTAAGAATATGATTTAAGTCAAAAACAATTAGACGGGCAAACGCCACATTCGTGACTCGCATCCAAGAATACAGTAGAAGGCTTGATTGGGATTTCAACTCGAATGATTCACATTTGTGGTTGTTTTAGTAACCGAAATTATTCTACCAGATTTCGAAAGATATAATCCCAAATCTAACATTGGAAGTACGGGTTTTATTTTGATCGTTTAACTTCAAAACGTTTTAAATTGGAGCCTGTTTCGGTAATTGCCCGTTTAGTATTTTTTTATCGAAAAAATCGTATTCAAATTAATGATCTTTACAGTTTGCCTCTAACACAGTCATGTCCAATTGTTTTGCGCTTCGTGAAAGTCGAACATAATCCTAAGTGATTCATCTTTAAGACATTAGATAGATAGTGCAATTTGGTTACAATATAGTAGTAAAATAAGCTGAAGTAATTTTTTTTTTTTTAGGACTAAGAAATCAGTTTAAGGTAGGACCTTTTGAATTTACCTGCAAACCATGTGTATCGGTTAAGTGAGAACGCTTCCAATGGATTACAATGACGATCTTAAACTGTTGGACTACTCTGACGGATTAGTTAAAGTAATATTAAGAGCATCTATCCATCTTAATTAATCTCTTTCACACCATATATGGATAACCTAATCCATTAAATTACATTTCATCAAGTTTGGAAACTGACTAACAGAAATAAATATCTTCTTCGTAACTTCAAAATAAGAAACATTAAGTTCAAACATTGAATATTTGGGACTTGTAAGGAGCTTTAGTATTATAAATAGATGAGAAAGCCGTGCAATTAATAAAGCATGACAACAATTTTTCATTTTCCTTCAAAGTCCATATGCATATAGAGATTTATCTCTAGAGTGAGAACTAAGAAAAGGCCAACGATGGCCACCCTCATAGCTCCTGATCACCCTTCTCCTGTTGCAGATGCGATGTGGCCCTCGGAAAGGCTGTTCAAGGTTGTACCTTAATAAACAAAATAAATAATTTATTTTATTTTATTTTTTGTTCACTTTTACAAATTTTTTGTTCACTTTTACAAATTTTTTGTTCACTTTTACAAATTTTTTGTAATGTTAACAATGTACCATAGACATTGATATGGCCAGAAATTATAGTAGCATTGATCAGAACACAATGGTTTTGAACCCCACCACTTTCTTGGCCGCCAAACATATGTCGAAAAAATGATTTTGATTACGATTCACTTTCTTTCTTCATTTTTCTATGTCGTTCTGTTTTCTTATTCACTTATGAGTTTTGAGAAGGGGAAAACTCAACTGTAATGATGAATTGTCAACATACCAGTTTATTTCTATCATACTTGGAGAAAATTAAATGGAAATGTACAGGTGCTGATTTTTATTTTTTATTTTGGTAGGGTGTGTTGGGCAAACTACTTTATATCTATGATTTTAGTCAACAAATATATGAACGGGTAAATGCCGAAATAGACTCTAAATTAAAACTTTTTGATATCGAACAATAAAAAATAAAAACCGGCTAATACTCCCAAAGTTAGCTTTAAAATTATACCTTTCGAAATTTGGTTAGATGATTTTGGTTGCTGTAACAATTTTCAGTTAAAGATCCGTCGTGGTTTTTGACTTCTAGTCAAATTTCCAACACAAGTCTTCTACTGATTCTCGAATGCTAAACATGAATAATGTGTGGGTTTTAATCTATCATGTCCTTCAAAACTTTCTTAATTACGCTTAGAATTCTCAAAAAACGTGAAAACCCTAACCACCTAATCACAGACTGAATAATATGAATTATGGCGTCAGGTTTTATAACAATATATAAATAAGCTACAGCAAAGACATGTAGAGTAAGTATGACTTGAGCTTCCAATGTAATTATGAACACTCACCTCAACTCAGAAGCAATTTCATAAAAATATTAATTATAATTCATTCAACTGAAGAATTGTAATTGCACTCACAGCCATATTCTCAAAACTGAATATTCGAGCTCCTGTTATTAAATGCTTATTTATTCTCCATGCGTTAAGATTCTCAATACCCACCGATTAAATTAAATTACTAACAATTGTATTTAATCGGTTTCTTAAATAAATTTTTTAAGACATTTCGCTTAACTTATTTGACTGTCGTATAATTAAATTCACCTGTAGAGTTTAGTTCGGTCAAACCCGTAAAAGATTGCACCATTTAATAAATTAAAATAATAAATATTAAATATACGTAAATAAATAATTATTTTGAGATTAAGAGTATAAGTACTCATAATAATCATGGAGTGTAAATTAATTTATAAAGTCAGTATAAAATTAATTACTAAATTAATTTATAAAGTCAGTATAAAATTAATTACCCCAACTTAGTCATGTTCAATACACACAAAGTGTACTAACACAATGAGTCGGAACAAGTGTCGAGACAATTACCGTTCCCCGTAATTAAGACAGGTTTACTAAAATATCGTGTTACAGTCGTACCGATGGTGTTCAAATCCATTTAAACTGTAAACCAAAACTTATATTTTACAAGAACCAATAATCTAATTTTTTGCGTGTAAGCCGAACTCTACACACCATATTAAATATTATGTAGAATAAAAGACACATATGCAAATCATTAAATAAATAATGAAATACATACATTACTCATTAAAATTCTCATAAAATAAAAAACTAATTTTATTAAAAAAATAAAATTAAATACTAAAACTAAAATCATAGTTTTTAATATACAACCCTAACTGAGGACTGATGAGAGGGCGATAATTTCAATTATTGGCCACAGAAATTATGTTCAAAGAAAGCTTATCAGGCAAGCCTATGGGAAGATTTATCAAGAAGATCTAGTCAACCGCCTTGAATCAGAGCTATCTAGGGACTTTGAGGTTATTATCCTTAAACCAGTAAATAGAATGATATGATAGCCAACATGTCATACTTGATTTGGTGTGTTCTTGTGTGTGATAAACAAGAACTACTTGTCATGATAGAAAATTTATAAGAATAATGTTTAAATGAATAACCAGTATGTTACCCTTGAGCATTAATGTAAGCAAATTGAGAATTGAATTATGTATTTTTTTAAAGAAAAAATTGTGAATCGAATGGAATCGAATTGTGAATTATATAAATTCTGGTAGAATTTTAAAGTTACATTAAGAGATATATTAGATAATTGATGAAAATTGTGAATCGAATGGAATCGAATTGTGAATTATATAGAATCAGGTATAATTTTAAATTATGGAAGTCCAGACAAAAATTGACGAAACAATTGTTTTGAATGACAAATACATGATGTGATAGTTGCTTGATTCTATGGCAAGAGATATGAACCTTGGCTTAATCTCTCTCTATCCTGTATTAAATTATTGATTATGCTATAATCTATCACAATCTATACATGCACTGTATCTTATTGATTATCCTAATTCCTATCCTATAGTTACGTATTAAAAGAAACAAAAATCCAAAATACATCATACAAGAAGTCAAAAAATTTAAAATATCAAATCACTAAAATACATCGGTAAAAATGCTTGACTAAAGTGAAATTGATTACTTTGCGAATGAATCGAATTGTGCAATACTTATCGTGAATCGTATATTTCTAACGTGATTCACGCTTTTACCCATTCAACCCCACAGACTAATCGAATGTTTACTGTATCAAACCAAATCTCACATGAAATTCATCTTGTCTTCTACATCGGTCAATTTTCTACGATGCTAATTTTCGTTTACTTTTATCCTGTTGATTATGTTCCACCATTTAGCATGACAGTGTACATTCATTGATCTGATGGCATCTGCTCATCAATTTTCTGATGGTGTGTCATGTTAGTAGTGTTATACTTCCCATGTGAATTCATGGAAGATTGTAATTAAATAATTATTCTGTCATTACAGTACTAAAAATACATACATACTCATGATCCCTTTTTTACAAAGGAACTTTTTTTTTTTAATGTTTATGGACACAGAAAGTAGTGTACCGATAGATGCTGGATCCCGCAGACCGAGAAGCTGTTTTATGCTAATGTGGCCATTAAGCAAGCAATCCCTGATTATCGTGTGATCGTTGAACTTTCATGCACCTCCTCTCCCGAAGAGTTGTTGGACATGAAGCAAGCCTACCGGGCTCGCTACAAGCACTCTCTAGAAGAAGACCTGGCTGCCCACACGTCCGGGGATCTCTGCAAGGCATGTGATTTGTTGGGATTAAGTTTCTCCCCTTGCTTTTGACATATTTGAACAATTTAAGTTATAATTGAAAAGGAAAACTAGTGATCTTTTAGGCTTGATTCTGCTACAGCTTTTGGTTACCTTAGTGGGTGTGTATAGATTCGATGGTAAATGAGATAGACGCAAGGCTAGCTGATCCTGAGTCTAATGTTCTTCACAATACTATCGAAGAGAAGGTCTTGAATGATGATGAGATCATGAGGATTGTGAGTACAAGGAGCAAGGCACAGCTCATGGCAACTTTCAACCACTACAAAGACGACTATGGCACTTACATTACTAACGTAAAAGTGACCTATGTTACATTTAACACTATGCTTAAATGTATATTTTGTTGCATAGTTGTTATAAATTGTATTTTTTGACACGTTTTGTTATGTAAAATACCATTTTTAGCCTTCAAAATATATTCAAAATGAAATATGATCATTTTTCGAGTGAATATTACCCTTTGGATTAATCATTTTCTTTGGTTTCAATTAGAGATTTAAAGCCTCCAACTGGTTAATGCACACCCACACTCAACATCCATACCCGATGCTAAAGCATTCCAGTTATTTGTTTGATTTGTAGTAGTCTGGTTCTGTCAGAAGCAACTTCACAAAGTATGTACAAGTTCATATTTGAGATCCTTATGCTTCCAATTCTGATTTGACAGAGTTATTTAGATGACAAAAGTGTTTTTTTTTCCCTGTAGAACATCTTATTAGAGTTGTATACTAAAATCTATGGTTTTGAATTTTAGTATTTAATTTTATTTCTTAATAAAATTAGATTTTTCATTTTATGAGAATCTTAATGAGCAATGTATACATTTCATTATTTATTTAATGTCGTGCATGAATGACTTTTATTCTGCATAGTATTTAATTTGGTATGTAGAGCTCGACTTACACACAAAAGACCATATTAAAGGTTTTTCTTGTAGAATATAAGATTTTGGTTCACAGTTTAGATGGAATTGGACAAACCATCGATATAACTATAGCGCAGAGTTTTAGTAGACCTGTCTTAGTTACGGGGAACAAATAATAGCGTCGCCTTTCTAATTCGATGTGCTAGTACACTTTGTGTGTATTGAACAGGATCAAGCTGGGATAATTAATTTTATACTGATTTTATAAATTAATTTACATCACATGGTTATGATGAGTGCTTATGCTATTAATCCCGAACACCACTGAAATTATGTCCTATAGCAGCGGTTATTACCGCCACTATAAAGGTCTAAAACCGCTGCTAAATGTCCCAACTGTCTATACCAGCGGTTCATAAACCGTTGCCCAAACCATTAGGAGATCTCCGTCGGTGTAAGTGTTTAGCGATGGTTTTTTAAGTCACTGGTATAGCGCTTTTTTTCCCAGCGATGGATATTGTAGCGGTTACGGTGCTGAAAAAAACCATGCTAACACTTTAGTAATACTCAGTGGCGACTGATTTTAGGCGTTGCTGTGTCCACCACAAAAACTAAAATCGCTGCTATAGCATGTCCTTTAGCAGTGCTTTTAACTACTAAGTAAAAGCCTTTGAACACTCTATTAGCAACGGATATTAAGTGTTGCTATTTCCACAACAAAAACCAAAACCGCTGCTATAGCCTGCCCTTTAGCGGCTCTTTCAACCTGTAGATAAAGGGCTTTGAACACTCTATAGCGATGAATTTTAGCCGTTGCTATTTCCACCACAAAAAACAAAACCGTTGCAGTAGCCTACCATTTAGCAGCACTTTTAACCGCTAGGTAAAAGTCTTCAACGCTGTTAAAATTTTTTTTGGTCTCACTTTTAGGCACTACTAATTCATATACATATTCATATTTCAATTATTGACAAAAATTTTCGGTATTTTTTTTTAAAATTAACACTTCAATACCTACTATGATAGCAAAGTACATCTTCTATAATATTAAAAAAATTTAATAACTCAAAATTAAAATGTGAAATCAACAATAATTTCTAGCATTCATTACACAAACTTTTCATAGTTCAAACTCAAAAGTAAATCAAGTGGTTCAATAAATTTGTCACAACACTATAAGCTAAAAAGTATCTTGCCTAAACATAAAAGCATAAATACTCCAAATATTATATTTCATTCTTGCAAAGATCTCCACGAACTAGCTTGGTAGATGCTTCTACATTGTCCTATCACTTGTAATACAAAATATGTAATGCAGTGAGTTACGAATATTCAATAAAATAAGGATAGATGAATAAAGTAAATATTCACAATATATAAAATATTCAAATTATTCAAACTTGGAAGCAACAAAATTAATAAAAAGAATGTACTTCGGCCGTGACATTCTATTTCATAACTCCCATAAGATGATATTTGGTGTTGTTGCGGAGAAGCCTGATCAAGTGGGACACTAGCCTTGTTTTGAACCTAAGTTAGACAATAAGTAACTTACATAAATATGTGAAACAAATTTTCATTAAGCTTAAGAAAAGCTTAAGCAATTAAGTAGAATTAAGAATTACCAATATTGTTAAAACTTAAAATAATAATAATATGTGAGCTAGTAGAACTATCCTCCATGTTGACTAAATAGGTTATGAATCATCCTCCATGTCACAAGTACGATATCGTTTTCTTGCCATGTTTGTTAAAAACAATAAATAATATTAACAATAGTATGAGAAATAATGATTTGTTTCACATATCAAGTAACAAGCAGATGATTAGTTATGGCTTAACACATTATAACAACAAGCAAAAAAGGAGCTGAAGCAAATATGCTTTGTAATGATATTATAAAAAGGGGTAGAGCAAAGGTACAATATGGGATCTGCTTCCATCTTGTTGATAATGATTGTCACGCCCCAAATATTCGGGTCACGTTAAAGCCCACTAAAACACCCATTTAAGAAAATAGATTTCACAGTTGATAATAAAAATGTACAACATTTGGATAAAAGTCCCCACAGTTTAACTCTCATAAACTGAAAACATGCATTCTCATACATGAATAAACATATCGCCTAAAGGCGTACAAAACCAGCCTTAACAGGCGTCACATGTGTAAGTACATGTCTCAAAAAGAAAAAACTATAACAAGTTTCCCATCACCTCTGCAACTAGGTCATCTCATCATACTCACCTGAAAAGGTTTTACAGCAAAATTCCATACCGTGAGCCAAAACCCAATAGAACATAGGCAATAAAACTGTAAAACAGGCTATGCAATTATATACACACGGGCTCAACCACTGGAGCCAAAAAGGTTTTCCTTTCAAAATCACAAGTTTTCCGTTAGACTAACACAAGTCCCAAAAGGTTTTATCTCATAAAAACCCACATTTTCCATCCTTCAAACTATGCATATCATCCTAACAGATATCATGCCATAGCTAAGGATAAATTGTAAATAAACAGTAAGCTCCACTCAGACCACTCAGCCGAGGAGAAAGATGTAAATGAAATTCTATGTACCGACTCTGTCGTTCCGACAAAGGTAACAACTATAGACTCCTGTCCATTACCCTAGTCCTGAACCACTGAAGGCCTGCTAGGTAATGACAAGTTCTATACGGAGTTACAACAACAACGCCATTCATGGAGGCAACTGACTTCTTTACGGATATCCCTGACCGATGGGAAAGCACCCAAATCACACAATTATTTCTTTACGGCTTGCCACGACCGATGGACGAAACATAACCAAACCACATTTACGGGGATTAACCCGAGGGACCATAGCGAACCCACTCTGCGCACGTTTTTGGACTTACACCAAGGAGCAATAGAAGCCTACTCAAATCACACTCTGTCACGGTACATCTATGGATAACATTTTAAAACCCACCGTAGCTCAACTACGAAACCCACAAAATAGTTTATACAACACGTGTATAAAAAGATATCCCATCCATCAAAATGGAGATCTAAAATCATTTCTAACAAAACGTATAAAAAGGTGAGACTCAAGCCCGCAGGTTAACTATAAACCTCCAAAAGACGTTTTTCACCCGATTTCACAAAACACCATTTTCAAACCTCCTTTTGAAAATCATGGATACCACGTACCCGAAACATGTATATAACCAAGAAAAAGGCATAAAAATCCACTTTTATCCAAAAACCACGGTTTAAAACATGTAAACAACATTTCATGCATTTCTACCCGGTGAAAACACGTATAATTACACAAAACACCATTATACAGTCATAGGGTCTAGAATCCTACCTCAGAGAGTCAAGAACTCAACGTTTCAAAACTGAACGGCGACAGAACGAGAATCCGACTAGATATGTGCGAAGCCCTTGGCCTCGATAGCAAGGATCCACGAAGGAATCAACAACAAACCAAGCACCGGGGCCTCAAATCTAGAGAGGAGGAGAAAATGGAAACTTAGGTCTGAAGAAATGTTTTGTACCAAAAAACCTGCCACTGGACCTTTTATAGAAAATCAAAAATAACACTGTCCAGTCGACCGAACTAAGGAGTTCAGTTGACCGAATTCTAGATCCACAGTTCCGTCGACCAAACTGGATCCTCCAGTCGACTGAACCCCACACTAGAGGTGTACTGGAATTTGCTGCTGTGTTTCAAGCCAAAAACTAACCCAGCCCACCTAACCAAGGTCTGGGAAAGCATAAAACACATTTACACATGCTTTTATACAACTTTAAAGCATAAACCATGCATCGATGCTATCATATACTGGAATGAAAGCATCACATATAAAAATAACTCAAAATTATAAGGTTCAAGGTCTCACAACTCTCCCCCCTTAAGGAATTTTGCCCACAAAATTCACAACAAGGTCACGAGGTGAAAAGGTCTTGATATCTAGCACGCATCCCAGACTCAAGCTCCCATGTCGCTTCCTCAAC
>JAOTRH010102132.1:0-15847 GCA_034768845.1 Heliamphora exappendiculata
GGGGGATGTGAACGGGACTGGGTTTAGTTTTGGGTGGGAGTTGAAAACAGTGATTTTGGGATGGAGTGATAGTTTTGAGGACAGTTTTAGGGTGGAATAATGATTTTTCGTTAAGTTAAACGAAAATTTTAACGGTTGGAATTTCATTAATATTAAAATTAAACTTGATGGAAGATTTGTGCAATTTTTAAAACCACGTGGAGTTTCTGTTTTTATCAAAAATTTCAAAGATAGTCAGTGAAATTTATCCAAAAAAATAAAAATAATAATAAAAAAAAGAACATAAACAGTTGTCTAGTTAGCCTAAGATATAGCAACTCTGGCCGGCAGGTGGGAAACGGCGTAACAGATAACAACTACGACAGCGTCGGCACCGTGAACTACTGGTGGAGCCACGCCATCATATCCGACCAATCCTACAAACAAATCATGGGAAACTGCAACTTCACCCTGAAAATCACTTCCCAGCAGTGCAACGCCGCCGTCAACTACGCCATGGACAACGAGTTCGGGAACATCGATCAGTACAGCATTTACACGCCCATCTGTACGACGGCGCCCGCCAATACCACCACTACTGCTGCTGCTTCCCGGTCGGTGCGCCTCAAGAACACCCTCCTCCTCCGCCGTAGGGTATCCGGCTACGATCCCTGCACCGAGAATTACGCCGAGAAGTATTACAATCGCCCCGACGTCCAAAAGGCCTTGCATGCGAATACTACGGGAATTCCCTACAATTGGACTGCCTGCAGGTACACGTAGTCTTTTTTTTTTTTTTTTAAATTCTGAAAATAGTCAAGCTGCAAATATTTTACTCACTTTGCCTTCCTTTGAAAATCTGATTCTAAGTGGGTTTTTAAGTTTTTACGTTGTTTAAAACTAAAAAGACAAAATTTTTATTTGATTAAAAAAAAAATAATTTTTAAGTTATAAAAAAGTCAAATGAACTTAATATAAAACTTTATAATTGTCCTTCAACCTAAATAAGGTAGAATATAATTGTTTGGTTGAAATTTATGTAATTTTATATATAAAAGAATAAAATTAAAAATTTTATAAAAAAAAGTTAAAAAAGCTAAAAGCTTGAGATTGCAAAACGAGGTTTTTGACTTTTTAAATTTTAAATCAAAAGCTAAAAGTCAAAAATTAAAAAGTTAGTTTTAAGCTGGTAACTAAACACGAAGGTAAATTAGTATTATTTTTATTAATAAAAACATGTGTTATTTTTATTTTTTTGAACAAGATATGTTATTACTAGTAAGAATCAATAAATTGTGATTAATTATGCATTTTAAATACGCGGACACTGTTTTTTTTTTAGTAGCAGTTCTTCTACAAATTTAAGAAAGTGACTTAAAAGGAATATTCAAAATTTAAAGTAGATAGTGTAGATATACATACTTTGAGTGTGATTTACAAAATACAAACTTAGATGTTCAGTAGGGACGTACGAAGCCAGAATTTTTGGGAGAAAAGATCAAATTAAAAAATCATTAAAGACAAAAACAAGGCAACATAAATATGAATTATACTTATTTTAACCGATTTATGTTATTTATAAACGTTTTTCAATATTTTTGTAAGGGTACTAACAGATTTTCATTATTTAAATCTGATTGGTACGATTTTATTTTCTGGTGGTACAGTGATGTTCTCTTAAAGAACTGGCAGGACTCTCAATTTTCCATGCTACCCACATACAAGCACTTAATTGGAGCTGGTCTTAGAATTTGGGTGTTCAGGTAAATAACAAAAAACTTTTATTTGCATGATTTAGCTGAATGCTTTTAAAATTATCTTAGTTTTATTTCATTTTGGTATGAATATCAAATTATCAAAACTATAATACGAGGGTATTATTACAATCAAAATGTTGAACAAATAAAATTTATGTGCGTATTTTTCATATAAATAAAGAGGCTCCTAGGGAGTGTTTGGTCTCATATCAAAACGATTATAATGTAATCAATGAATTTTTGTAATAAAAAAATAACGAATTAATGGGTTAAATTTTTATTTAACAATATATACATATATATATATATATAAATATATATAATAAGATCTTAAGAAAGTGTTAAATTTCTTGTAACAAAAATTATATATATTATTATACTTTCATAAAATTTCACTTGATGTTATTTTTTGTATTATAAGACAGATAATTTCTCTTAAATAAGGTGGGTAATTGAATTACATATTCTCATTACAGTGGTGACACAGATTCAGTAGTCCCCGTGACTGCCACCAGATTTTCCTTGAAACATCTCAATCTCAACGTCAAAACTCGATGGTATCCTTGGTATTCCAGTGGCCAGGTACGACAAAATTTCATCGTAGAACTCACTTACTCATGGTCATGGGTGATTCTAAATACACACCCCTCCCCACTTCGCGCCACCCTCTCCTCACCCTTCCTTGTCTCACGCCGCTCTCTCCCTCCATTCTCTCTCCCCTCCTCTCCCTCCATCGCACGGAAGAGGAGAGAGAGAGAGAGAGTGAAGTATAGAGATATCACGCAGGAGAGGAGAGGGTGGTGCAAGGCAGGAAGAGGTGGGTGAGGGCCGACAACGGTCGTTGACGGTGGGAGAGGCGTGGCTGGTACTGTCCATTGGTAGCCGGAGGTGGTGAAGGAGGAGGGAGAGAGATTAAAACTTAGAGAAAAAGTATTAAAACTTTGTCCGTAATAGTAATTTCACATCGCAAAACAAAAAAAAAATAGAAAAAAAAAAACCTAGTGAGTGTGAGTGTATTAATAATGCTGTGGATATTTAGAATCACCCGTCGCTTAAGAATTTCATTCTCAACAAAAAATGAAAATAGGCAAAATATGATTTAACGGAAACAACGTTTTGTCTTATAGGTAGGGGGCTGGACGGAGGTTTACGACGGCCTAACTTTCGCGACGGTAAGAGGAGCTGGGCATGAAGTTCCTCTGTTTCAGCCTAAGAGAGCTTTCGTTCTCTTCCAATCATTCTTGGCCGGAAAACAATTACCCAAATCTGTTTGACGAAATTCCTCAGAGAACCATAATATGTGTTCCGGCAATATATAGTCAGTTCGCTCAAATTCCCATGAAAAATCGTGGGTTAAGTGACTAGAAATATAGGAATCATTCATTCAAATTGGCAACTGTATTGCTGAATCACCACATTTCATTCCTAATCCGTTCCTGAAATGGGAATTTTAAGGAAATAAGTTGATGATATTGGCGGATAATCTTACATTGTTTGGGTGGATAAGGCGTGATCATTTAATATAGATGAGAAAACTCTTTACGTACTTGGTATCATAAAATTTTTAATTTTGATTGTTTTTTTTTTTTTTGGCTAATAGTGTTTGAGACGAAACATTAGGCAGAAAACACTAACAATTCAAGTTAAACTAGTTGGTTAAAATATTATTTTTCAATTTTTTTTCATGGTATAGGAATATAAGTTGAATATTTTAGTTTGGAGTAAAATATATTTTCGTATTTATTTAAGTCAAATAAATCAAACCTGATCAAACCGATTAATTTTTTTATTAGGCAAAAATAAGGAGAATTTTTCAGCATACCAAATTTTGGTATGCTTAGTAAAGTCAGTAATTATGTGTCACAACAAAAGTAATTATGTGTCACAACAAAAGTATTTATAACTTTTACTTAAAGTTATAATCATATGTTTTTATCTATAATCTATAAATTTATAAATTAGTTACACCAAACACCCTTGTTCTGTGGACCTCTTTTGGGTAAAATTTTGACATTTGATTTATTTTTGTTTTACATTTTAATTTTTTTTGATTCGTCGTGTTGGATTTTATAGGATCTATTCTTTGAGTTTTTAGTTTGGTGTAAAATGAAAATATTTCAAAACTAATAGTTTGAAAATATTTCAAATCTATCCATCATTATTTCAAAAGAGGCCATGAAACACTTCTACATATGTACAATATTCATGTAGTATTCCTATCAAACACTCAACACATAAATAAATTTGACCCATTAAACATGTTTATTAATTTAATTTTACAATTAAACTACGCATTGAATCCACATTTTATGTGTGAAATTCTTAAATAAATGCCACAACTTAAAATCTTTGGCAACTAATTACGCTTTTTTCATATGCTTTTGTTTGATTTCTTATTAAACATTTAATCAAGTCAGTTTTGGTCAGTTTCAAGCTTTTAGACTCAAAACTAAATTAATCATTTCGTGGAATTAAATCAAACTAACTCAATAAAGTTAGGTTGTTTTGATTTGGAACCATCTATTATATATATATATTGTGTGAGAGTGAATCCGTAGTAGAAAAAATAAGAAAAATTAGGATTTGGGTGTCGGTCTCCTTGATTGGATCCCTCTATACAAGTAAATGTACGAGATAAGACTATACGGTGGGGTACTGTCAAAAAGACCATCTGATGCTTAAATTAGTGTCGATGCAAAAGATGGTAATTAGTCAACAAAGATTCTCCAAATATTTCAGTAGAGTTTTAGGAGATAAAAAATAGTGTCTATGTACCTTTTGCACGTGATTACCTATTTATAGAGAACCTCGACGTCGACTTTGGTTGGAAGGGACTACTTCTTCCGGGCTCTGACTTGGTGGGAAACATTCTTGCCCTTTCGGGTTTGCTAGGATCCTCTTTTTCTTGAGCCGGCTCCTTGGCAAGATATTTTAAAAACCTTTATTGTCATTAATGTATCGATGTACCGACCTGCCATCGCCATTAATGCCTCTAATGCTATTGGTTCACAAACACATCCACATTAATGCTTTCATATATATATATATATATATATGAAGGGGTTGGATCCTTTGAGTATGGGTCAACCTGCATCGAACTCCTAAGCTCGAGAACCTAATAATAGATGGGATCAAGAGACGCAACCGTATACAGGAACCGAACCGAGATGCATGATGTGAGAAAAGCTCGACGGTGTTGATTTGCAGGGCACGTGTGATACGCCCTTCAATTATATATATATTCATTCAAACAACAACTTTTAAATAAATAATTTAATAGTTTTAAATCGTTTTTGAATTGATTTCTTTAGAAAGAAAGATAGATAAAAGTTATACAATATAATTGTAACTTGTGGAAGGATAAAAAATTCATAAGGAAGCCAAATTCAAACAAATTAAATTGTGAAATTAATTCTTAGATAATTAGTTATATAAGTAAATTTAATAAATATAAGAAAGAGATTAATGAAAAGGCCAACATAACTATTTTTTTTATTAATCTTTATACAAATAAAAAAATCAAATTTATATAATTCAATTATCAAGTTGGTTTGGATTAATCTCATACTAACTTAAGAACATGACATATATTATTGATTTGCATCTTTTTAAATCCAAAACCTAATCAACAACTTGAAAGAAACCCAATCCAAAACAACCGTATAGGTCGGATTAATTCAATTTACAAGTTATTCGGTTCTATTGTATCCTCTAGAATGGACATCACTGTTATTAGGGATGTAAATGGTTTAGTTTAGTTGGTTTTTTAAATAAAAAAATTTGTCACTATCATTTTGGCTATTTTGCACACTAAAATCAACCAACAATATTATTAAATCAAATCAAATCAAATCATCATAATAATTGGTTTAAACTCGATGCGATTTAATCGATTTAAACCTTTTATAATTGAGGTAATTAATTACTAATAATGCTGAATTAAATTATTAAGTATACTCAAGTATGCCACTTAACTAATATTTAAACATTAAACTTTCTAATAGTTAACAATAACTAAAAAACTTAATAATCAAACAAAACAACTGTCCAAACTAAAATTATCAAGAATTTCAAGTCTTTGACACTCAACAATTAATAGTATGTATTAAAATTCTTTCCAACTCAAAAGGCCAAAATTTTTGCTTAAGAACCGTTTTATCTCCGCAGACCCAAATAAAAATCGAATCCTTGGGTTCAAATCTTTTAGTAACTTTTATTGAGAATTATAAAATTATTCCTTGATCGAAGCTACATAATTGCTCCTAAGACACGATGGTTTAGAAGAAGCATCTTTCCTGCCCTACATAGAAGTTAGTAGCTACTTTCGGATCTTTCCTGAATTGATCCGTCTATTCTCTTTGTGACTTTTTCTTTTTTGGCGAGAACTATACAATTAATTACACACAAATAGACCCCAAAGCCTTCAAATTGGCCCCTGTTTGGGTAATACAATTTATTAATTTATAAGTTAAAAAATAAGTCATGTCATTTGGATAAATAAATAAGCAAATAAAAAAAAACAAACAAATAAATAATTAAGCAAATAAGCCTAAGCTAAACGAAGTGTCTTATTAAGCAAAAATAAATCAAATAAATAAATAAACCAATTATCATCCAAACGAAGTAACTTATTTGTATTTTGACTTATTTATTAATAAGCAAATAAGCTAATATACTGTTTATCCAAACGGGAATTATCTTGTTCGTATTGGCATTTTATAAAAAAAATAATTTTTAAGTTATTTTATTTGATTTTTTTAAAAAATAATTTATTTTTAAAATTTTTAAAAAATTTGTACCCATCTTAAACATATTAACTTTTGGTTTGAATAAAATGATAATACTATCCTCAATTAAAAATCAACTATATTTTTAATAATAAAAAAATTTATGCTAATATTTTAAGCACTACAACTTAGGTCTTAATTGACAATCTTGAATTTTTTGCTAAAATGTTAAAAAATCAAGATTGCCTGTTTAACGAAAAAGCAAAAAAGTTATAAAAATTAAAAAATTAAATCAAAATACAAGCTCTTAAAACATTCTATTTAAATTCTCAAAATATTCTATTTAAACAACCATTATTTTTAAAACACAATAATACTTATTATTCATAACTTATTTACTACAATTACCAAGTACCAATTACATATAATTGTTAATAAAAAATACATAAAATGAAAAAATTATTAATTTTGAACAAAATAAAAAAATTAATTTTTTACCCAAACAACCAATTTTAAGAAAAGCTAATTTAAAAATTAAATTATTAAACAATCTACTTTGAACTCTATTTACATTTTTGACTAAAACGTAAAAAAATAAAAAAATTAATTTTTAAACTAGTTGTTAATCATGACTTTAATAATAAAAGGTAAGATATATTAAACATTTTAACCAAAATAAAAAATAAAAAACAACTACTAAAAAAATTATTTCAAACATTTTAACCTTGTTCAATAAATACCCACACTTTAATAATTAAGTTTTTTTTTTTAGACATTCTAAACCAACTTTTGCATTCCTTAAATAAAACTTCTATAGATTTTGGTTTATTATTTTGTTATTTTTTTGAATTTTTTAGAAATTGTAATTAATTTTTTTTTAGCTTGTTGCAATTAAAGAAATTAAAAAATACAATAATTTTATTAAAAATAAAAAAATATTAAAAATAAAAATAAATTAAATAAAATACGCAAATAAAAAGAAAACAGTGTCTAAAGTTTGTAGCATCATTAAAAAATACATTTTTAAGTCTGCCCAAAAAAGGTACTACCAACAAGTGCAACTCATCAGAAAACAGCTCCCCCAAATTTGCATTTTCATCACCCTCTCTCTCTCTCTCTCTCTCGCTCTCTCTCTCTCTCTCTCTCTCTAGAGCTCTCCTGTATTTCTATATCAACTATCCTAGAAAGCACACAAAAAAGGAAATAACAGTGAAGAAGAAACACATAGAGAAACTCCACCCACCCCTCCCAATCTAAAAAACAAAGAAGACTCCAAAATCTCCCTCCTAGCTCTAGCCTCTAGCTGGGCCAAAATTTTATGTAGCAGTAGAAAAACAAAAGTAGAAAAGGAAAGAGAAAGACAGAGATGAAAGAAGAGGTGTCTTCGATTGCCCTCCAGCCAAACCCACCTCATTCATACCCACACACCCACACACCCACACACAACCAAAAACATCATGTTTCCACAAATGCCCTTCTGCAAGCCAAACCCGACCCCCCCACCAAAAAAAAAAAAAAACCATCTTCATCACTTTCATTGTCTGGAAAAGAGTTGTGTTTTTCTTGGTCAGAGCTTCACAGAGAAAACAGGAAGGGAAAACAAGAACCCTTCTTTCTCTCTCTCTCTCTCTCTCTCTCTCTCTCTCTCTCTCTCTCTCTCTTTATTATTATTTCTTTCACACCCTCTCTTCCTTCCTCCCTCACCGTTTCTCTCTTTCTCTTACTTTGTCATATATATATATATATCGGTTTCGTCTTGTTGTTTAAGTTAATTAGTTGTTGGGTAGTGGATTTTTTGGGTTTCTTTTGATTCGATCGGATGATGTCGAAGAAGATGAAAGGGGTTGCTTTGGATCCATCGCCATATGGTGCGTGTGAGGAGGAGGAAGATGCTAAGGCCAGGTTCAAGCACCACACTCTCATCCGCGACTACAAACAGTTGCACAAGGTAGCTTTCGTTTTGGATTTTCTCCTTATATGCCGAAGATCTAGATTTTCTTGTTGATTTTCTTTTCTTTTCTTTTCTTTTTTCTGGGTTTCCACTTATTAGTGTTTGCTAAATTCCCCTTGCATATGAGGTTCTTATAACATGTGTCCTTCTGGAGTATATTATTGATTTGTAGTCTTTGTTATGGGATTTTGATCTGATATGACATTCCTTCATGTGGTTTTATTTTTCTTGAGGATTGGGTTGGGTTGGGCTGTCGTGGGGGGTCTGGGTTCTCTTTTAAAAGAGTAATAATAATAATTGGGGTTGGGGAAATTTGGGTTGTCCTTTTTTTTTAATTAAAAAAAAATATTTTTTAGGGTTGGGGAAATTTGGGTTCTCTTTATTATTTATTTATTTATTTATTTTGGAAGATCTGCTGCTTGATTTTTTTTTATCAATTTTGGTGGGTACAGTCTTTATTTCTATAGTATTCCTTGATATGAGTCTTGTAGGAAGAAAAACCAGCACATAATGTTCATATTGTTCCTAGATCCAACTGTTTTTTCTGTTCTCACGTAATCAGACTCTATATTTTCTTCATCTGATTTATGTCTCATTATTTGTTCACAAGTTTCTCTGTTATCCATCTTTTCAATTTTTCCCCTCATTTTGCCTTAATAGTCCGTTTGGTTTGAGTGATTTTGTGAGAAAAGAAATGAAATGAAATTCTTCCCCCCTAATCACTTGTTCAGTTGTTTGTTTACCAAAGAGGGAAGAAATAGAGTGAAATGGAGAGAAAGAATTGTCCCTTCAAACTCCTCTTTTTAAATCTCTCCAAATTGAAGAGATTTGGAGAGAAAAAATTTTAAGTAATTTGTTACTTTTTATATTGCTTAAATTGTTCATCTAAAAATTAAAAAAAAAAGTAAAAAAGTAATTGCAAGAACAAAGTTATTTTCGTAAACTAACTAGTACCGATTCTTTTCCTTTCTTTTAAGAAATCTATCTAAACAAGAGTAGAGAGAAATTATTTTATTCTCTCTTATTAATCCAAACAAAAATGAGAGAAAGTATAATTAATTCATTTCTTTGCTTTTCTCTTTTAACTTAAGGAGAAAAATCATAATTATTTTTTCTTTTTTTTTCTCTTATTGAAAACCAAATAATCTGTTAGAGATCTTCGACACTCATCACCATTTTGGTTAGTGAAAAGTACAAAGAAGTACACTTATTTTTTTAACCACTTTTTAATATATGTATTCCAATGCTAATCTCTATTTTTATTATCCATTCAACTTTCAACACTGCCACATATATTGGTATTTATATAATTTGTGGACCCATAGAAGCTAGCTAAGAGTATAACATTCAAAATATTGAGCCTTTTAGGGAGTCCGTTGGAGTTTCAAATATTATAAAGGCTATTCAAAATAGCATACAGGAGTTGCTCTAAGGCTTTGTTGGAAGCTTTGTATGCAGTCTATATTAGTTGTTATTGGTATTGTTATTTTTCAATGTTCAGTCCATTGTTATGTTTTTTCTCTCTCTTGTTTGTCACGGAATTTCATTGTGGTTTTATTGTGGATCGCCAGCAACCCCTTTCATCTTCTTGGTTCAATGTGGATCTCTTGTTCAACTTTGTGGAAGCTTGAATTATTTTGCGGATTGCTAGTTTTTCATGGAATTTGGGTTCTTTCGGTTTCTTTTGCTGTTTAGACTTCTGTTTTCTGTCCTTCCATAGTTCAATCGAGTAGCAGTTAAGAACACTTCTTAGTTTTAAATAGCAATACTTTTGGACCAAATTATTTCTTTTTTGTTCTTCTCTCCTTTTCTGCCGATCATTTCTTTATGGGTCATTATATTTTTTTAATGATATTTTTTGCTTATGGTACTGGTTAATTGAAATGGTTTCAATCTGTTCTAGTTAGCTATGGATGGATTAATAAACTGTAAGCACTGTGCAGGAAGCCGAGACCATGAGAAACAAGTTGGTGATGATGAAACATAAGAAATTAACCCTGTTGGCCGAAGTCCGGTATGATTCTTAACCTATATGCATTTGTAGGCATGATATGTTCCTATAATCCAAGCTGAAAATGGTAATTCATGTCTTGGAATTGTATTTTTTTCGTTGCCTTCATATTTGTTTGATATGACATGCCTATGTTGTATGACCAAATTGCAACCGGTAATAGGTATTTGTAATTCGTTTGGAGTCTATAGTTCATTTAAGAGGCGCATGTTTATTTATTTCTCTGATAAGTTTAATTATTGCTCTGGACCTGTCTGTAATTTTGTTTGGTTCATCAAAGCCTGCATACATTAAGTTAAAATTGATGCAAAAATATAAAATGTAATTTTGTTTCTTTGTCGATTATTTGGACAACTTTCAGATGTTCTTACTTCCATGGTAATGTTTGTCTTAGATATGCTTTTTTTAAATTCTGAATTACAGGTACCTGAAGCGACGATACAAATACCTATTGAAAATGAAGACTATAAATCCCCCACGGGGAAGAGACCCGATTCGATCACAAAATTTTGAAACTCGGTCCAAAACCCCCGCGAAGGAGAAAATTTACAAAAGAAAGAAAACCAATCTGCAAAACATACCTACATTGTCTGATGTAAACCAGAGTGAAAGGATTTCTAGAGCAAAGGAATCTGCTTCTCAGAATCCAAGTCCTCTTGCTATAAACCAGAAGGATAGGAATAGGATACATAGTGGAAAAGAAGCTACTTTTAGAAACACAACAACATTTTTTGATTTAAATTCGAAAGAAAGATCATATGGTGGAAAGGAGCTTGCCTGTCAAAACCCAATCCCAATTCTTGATTTGAAGCAGAAGGGAAGGTTATATAGTGGAAAAGATACTGCTCCCCAAAACCCAGCTCCAGCTTTTGATTTAAACCAGATCGAAAGAACTTATATTGAGCGGGAGGATATTATGCAAAGTCGACCTCCTTATTTTGACTTAAACAAGATCTCGGTAAAGTATTAGAGAATTTACTACTAACTATTAAAGAATTTCTAAAGCTTTCGGTCGGTTTGTTCTTATGGGTTTACGTTTGACTCGAGCGTTTCAGGGAGAGGATGGGGAATTACAGGAGAGTTATGAGGCATTGAGAATTGAGGAGCCAAAGAAGTTTGTGATGGTCAGAGGCGGAAATGATGAGCAGCACAATGATTTGAAATTGTCGATATGTAGGAATGCCGGAAATGGGCCAAATCGGGCGGGAAAGAAGAGGAAGACTTCATGGCAAGACCCAGTTGCCTTGAAGGTGGTTTAGGTATTGCTCTTCATTTGCTATGTAGGTGATGGTCAGGAATCTACATTTTTTGGCTTGAAAAACTAGTCCTTCTCAAACTTCCATTTTCACTTTTCTTCTGCTTGTAAAGGAAAACAATTGCTTCTTATATTCTGAATATAGAATGGAAGTGACAGAAATATTGACAAGGAATCAACTTATGTTGTGTTCATCATCCTATATGTTGTTTGGTTTTCATGTATTTATCGCCACAACTAGTTTGACGCTGAAGATAAGAGGAAATTTGGAATCTTTCAATTACTGGAATTGGAGTTGTTCTATTTACGATCCGCTTGTTTTGACGGGAAACATTTTTATTAGAAATGTTTTTTTCAGCCTGTGTTTGATTGTGACTTTGACAATAGTGGCGCTAATAGTAGTGGTAGTGGTAGTGGTAGTGGTAGTGGTAGTGTTAGTATTAGTGGTAATGGTGGTAATGACAACAGTGGTGGTGGTAGTGGCGGCGGCAGTTGTGATGGCAGGGCCATGGTGGTGGGGCTGTGATGGTAGTGGTGGTGGTAGTTGGATTGCTAGGGTTAGGGCTTTTGGTTCTTTGGTAAACTTGTACTGGACTGCTTAGTTTCTGAATGGATTGATCCCCTAGCATATAAATTGGACAACCATGTACTGTGTAGATGATGGATTTCTAGAGAAAAATGAGAAAGGAGAGGGATTGGATTTGTGGAGGGGTAAAGAGAAAAAATTGAGATACTATTTCTTTTTTCTTTGTTAGATAGAAAAATGAGGAGTAGATATTTATGAAAATGTTTATTTTTGTTTGTTATTTGTAAGAAAAAAAATTTGTATAATTAATTCTATTTCCTTTCAGTTATTGCTCCCTTAAATTTAGGCCTAATTTGTTATAAGTAAGTTGAGTTTTGTTTATTTTTATTTTTTAAAAATCTTTTTTATTATTATTTGACCAAAATATCCTTTTTCCCTATGTTGTCTGGACAAGAGAAGCTGAAAGGTAAATTCTTTTATTAAAAGATGAAAAAATTACTGAAAATGAATAAATAAATAAAAAGACTTAATGGCATATTTGAGTTTATTTAAGTTCTTTTATATGAACTATTTTTTTTTAATTTTCTACATCTCTTCAAAATAAATTTAGAAAGATTAAAGTTTGCCGAATAATTAAGAAAATTACTAAAAAGATTAAAATAGAATCGAATAATAAATAAATTAAAGCAAATTCAAATAAAGTAAAATCTTGAGTTAGAAGTATTGCAAAACTATGCATTACTTGTATATAATACAAAAACAAATGTACTAGTGACTGTACTATTTAGAATATTCCCAAGTCCATCTTGGCTCTAGGCTCTGGTGAGCCTAAATAAAGTTTAAATAAATTATGTTTGGTTGGGTGGATTAATGGAAGAAATGAATGGTTTGAATGACATTAATTTGTAGAAGGAATACAAATTTAATTAAATCTCTAATAATTCAATGTCTACCATAAATTATATTCGTGCCTAAAGACACTTTCACTATTGATATAAAATATATATAAGATATTTTTCACCTTTATTTTATTATATAGATGTTTGTTTAATTTAGGTTAATTTAATGTCTAACATAATTATATATGCAAATGTTTGATTAATTTAGGAATCTTAACTAATTTCTTTTAGAATAGAACTACTAAAATTTAATATTTTATTTTCTCACTAATTAACTAAAGAATTTACAAAAAATTAGTGAACAGTCTAATTTATAAATCGTTTTTCGTTTTTCGTCAAGCATAAAAAATTTAACGCACAAGATCTATCCGCATAAAAGTTTTAACGCGCAAGATCCTTTTGGGATAAAAATACCCTAAAACAGATAAATTTATCTGTTCCTCCTCAAAATATGTGTAAGGCACGCAGATAAATTTTGTTGTGTGTTTTACACATGTTTAAGGAATACACATAAATTTATCTGTACTTTTCAAAACATGTGTAAGGCACACAGATAAATTTTGTTATGTGTTTTACACATGTTTAAGGAACACACATAAATTTATCTGTACTTTTCAAAACATGTGTAAGGCACACAGATAAATTTATTTGTGTGCTTTACACATGTTTAAGGAACACATACACATATGTTTAAGGAATACAGATAAATTTATCTGTGTACTTTACACACATGTGTAAAGAACACATATGTAAGGAACACAAATAAATTTATCTGCCTCTCTTCAAATTATGTGTAAGGCACACAGATAAATTTATCTGTGTTTTCCATATGTTTAAAGAACACATACACACATGTTTAAGAAACACAAATAAATTTATCTGTACTTTTCAAAACATGTGTAAAGAACACATATGTAAGGAACACAGATAAATTTATCTGTGCCTTCCAAAACATATATAAGTTATACAGATAAATTTATCTATTAAACATAAATATGCTTAACAGATAAATTTATCTGTGTCTTATTTGTGTTTATATGTCTAACAGATAAATTTATCTGTTTGTTATACAAAATAGATAAATTTATTTATAAATTTTTTTTTTAAATTTTTGGCTGAAATACCCAAAAATTTAAAATTATGGTGCGAGATGATAAGAGAATCAAATAATAAGAAGAAATTGAAAAGCTTGCCCTTCTCCCTCTCCCTCTTCTTCTTCCAGTCCAATAGTTCCAAAATCCAAAAAAGGAGACGAGAAGTGAGAATTGAGAAGTTTGATTAATTGAGAGGGTTTTTATTAATTTAAAAAAAAAACCTTCCAAACTTAAATGGTATAACGTTCAATTTGTTTCAACAAAAAATAATTACTAAAAAATGTTTATGATATTTTCTAGTATTTAATATGACAAAAATTAAAAATACAATCAAGTCAAATGAAAAATAGATTGACTTTGACAAAAAAATAAAAAATAAAAAATAAAAACTCTCTATTTTTTAACAAAAAATATTTCACTATGAAGTCTTAACATCCCACTACAACTGCCACGCTATTCACCATATCACTACTGTTGTCACCACTATGCTACCACCGCCACCTCTGCCACCATCACCACCCCACCACGAATGCCATCACTACCCCCCACCACCACCTCCATAAACACTGCTACTGCCACTGCCGCCGCCACGCCACGCCACACCATTCCAATACCACCACTGCCACCCATATCCTCCACCATCACCAATACAAACACTAACACATTTATTAGCACTATTATTTTTAAAATTGCAATTAAACATGCAAAATATATTTTGCTAATAAAAATATTTCCTGTCAAAACAAACAGATAAACAGCTAAGACATTTCCACCACCACCCAGTTTGATTTCTGAGTTTTTGAAAATGTTCCTTTCTACACAGCATATATACAACTAAGTAACGCCTGCATCCGAACAAACCCATAGAAAATCAAAAGTAAAGAAAGTTTCCCACAAATTCCAAATCTGAATGCAGTTTCTCTGCAGATGATCACTGGCTCACCTTCCTTCCGGTCTCCTACTTAGCATCTGCACTTACCAAATAATCATCCCGGAAGATGACCTCCTCATTCACTTGGTGCCACCGCCACCGCCACCGGAATCCCCTCCGCCTTTCTATCTCTGTCGGTGGAAAAGCCCAATCCCATAGTTCTTGCCCGTCGTTAGTCCTGCCTCTCTGGCCTTGTGCTTCTTCCCCTTAAGGTGATCATTTAAACTCCGCTCACTAGAGGCATGCACTCGACAAATTGCACAATTCCACCCTTTAGGTTTCTTTAAACCACCAGAAAGAGGCTCAATAGCACCCGTTGCCGGCAGTGTAACAGCTTTACGATTTGCTCCGGAAAGATTCCCCTCAGGATTAGCCTGCAAAAGAATATCCAAACCACGACCATAAACAGGAGCTTGTGTGGTAGTAATCACCTGACTAATTGTTGAAGCCTTGAAAGCACAAAAATGGCATAAAGGTCTTCCAAATAAATCATCCCATTAGCTATGTTTAAGGAATTTTCTGTTTTCAAGATATATCCGATAAGAACACTAAAGATGAATTCCACATATCAGAAGGAATTTATTTAGCGATAGTATGATTTAATTGGTATTAGTTCTCTGGTAATTATCGCATTGCATTCATCATTTCAGCCAAAAAACAAAAAAAAGGGCAAGGGGGGGGGGGGAGGGCGGGGGGATAATAACACGATCACTATGC
>JAOTRH010102143.1:0-15846 GCA_034768845.1 Heliamphora exappendiculata
GTGCGGGCATAAAGCATTTAATAGCCACTAGCCAAACACAACTCGCCCTATGAGGCATACCCAATCAATCCCAAGGCCGTCGAATGCTTGAATGTCATTATCTGCTAGCAAGCACGCTCTTATAATCCAATGGAGAAATTCTAAGGGAAGCAGCAAAATGCTTTTATTTGATGGAGCGGCTAGCCTATTACTTAGTTTACTCTCTCTCTCTCTCTCTCTCTCTCTCATAGAAGATTTTAGCATCCACTACATTTTACACACGTATACACGCCTGAATGATAACTGAAGTTTTTCGATTTTTTAAACTAAAAAAGCTAAAATGAAGACAAAATAAATTGTTTATTAACTTAGCTTTTTTCTAACTAACAGGTTGGGTCGTTCGATAGCTTAGATTTTTGCATTTTTAGCTTTTTTTTATTAAAATGACGATATTGCCCTTCATTAATGTATTATAAATAATTTGTAATACGTAATAAGGGTAATTTTAAATTTTTATTGAAATGTGATAAATATATATTAAGGTGTGTAGAGAACAAATTTTAACCTTTTGTTCAGTTTGTTGTTGTCAATGATTAAAGAAGCTGTTACCGGAGTTGGTATGCCAGCGCTGCTTTAAGCATACAATCATTCTAGATGAATACCATTTAATGGTGAGAATTTAACTTTGTGTTTTGTGGATCTCACTTAAATATATCTAAACTGTTTATTTTAAATTCTGAGGATTTTTTTAAATCACCTTTTTGGGTTTGTAAAAGTATATTGAGTACATGAGATTTAGAATTGGTTGGGACATTACAAGAGGGGCCACATGCCTCACCAATCTGAATAGAGTAATAGTATAAATTTAGAAAATAAATCGAAAAACTTGTTCAGAATTCACAATAAATTGTCAAAACTCACATAAATAGTTCATACAATTGAATTTGGAGCATTTATTTTAAAATTTGGATACGTTTTTGGTTTTAAATTTGGGCATTGGAAAAAGTGTCATAATTTTGAATCATTATGTGACATTATTTATGTGATACTCTTATTTAATGATGTAAAAAATATTCCAGGTGGAGCAACGTGATTTATCCTTGTTGGGTAGATAAGAGATAAAAATAATTTACTTAATGTATATTGAATATTTTTATTTATCGAGAGCACCACATATCAATACGGCAGAACTTAGGCTTTCTCAACTTGTACCGTTGAAACTTTTACCTCGCATACTTCATGTAATCAAATTCAATATTGTCCACCTAGCTAAACAATGATTAGTCTCTAGTTAAGTCAAAACAATAATTAGTCTCTAGTTAAGTCTCGGTGTTTGGGTTTGCAAGCGCAGTGGATTGAAACAACCCATAGTTTTGAATACTGTATAAGATTGGTCCATATTGTTTTGAAGCAAAATTGATACGTACTAAACTATGGACAAAATTAATACATGCAAATTATCATTTAAAATACCAATTGGTACTAGTTCGTACCATTCAGCACCAGACAATAGCAATCCTGGGTATGTTATATATCCATAATTATTTTTAAAAAATATATTTTTTTACATATTTTTTGTTTTTTTTTTTCTAAAGAAATTGTACTTTAATTCAAGCTTTAAATATAGCATAAATAGAGAATTATAAACTCGTTAATATTGATTTATTATAAAAATATTAAATAGCAAATTTATATCGATTTTAAGTTAGCTATTTCATTATAAATAATGACACTAAGAATTAATTTAGATTAATTAATTAAAAGATTAGGTTAGATAAATACTTATGTTATACTAAATTATTTATTGTTGAGCAATATTTTAAAACAAAATATATATTATTTTATTGCAATAAATTTTTAACAGTACCTAATATTTTATCGGTATCAATAAGTACTGTATCAATTTGTTACTTGAATACCCATTCATATGTTGAAGATACTTAAGGTTCGTGACGGACACTATTGCATGTATAATTTTAAACTTATTGTAATAAAATATAGAATTAAAAAAATAGAGAGAGAGAGAGAGCAAAGGTTTTAAAAAGAAAATGAAAGAGTTACATTGGAAGTTAGAAACCAAATCAATTGTGAAAAATGGAAGTGGTGTGGGCCTTTGGCTTTCAATTATATCTGTTAAAATATTAAATTTTTAGATTATATTTTGATTTATTTTTATTTTGATTTAATTTTATTCTCTATAATTATTGTAATTTTTGTTTGTTTAGTTATATTCGCTTATAAATAGGTCATATATCATACGGAAATAAGACAATTATCTATATCTTCGTGGTATCAGACCTAGGTTTGGAGTAGTCTTGCCGTCGCCGCAAGCACGCAACATCGTCGCCAACGTGTCATCGTCTGGTTGCGTCGTCGTGTCGTCTACTTGGCGACGTTCAGTCGCCACCGCCAGCTCCAGAGTGGCCGTCGCGCAGCCGGCCTCCTCAGACCACGCAGGTCACGCTGCTGCCAGCCTCCTCAGGTTGCCGCCGCTGCCCTCTCGCAACGTCGCCGCCACTGCTCGCCTCCATCCCTCAGGCCGTCACCACTGCCGTCGCCTCAGTTCGTCGCCGTCCATCGCCGCCTGTCGTCGCCGCCTGAAGCACCGCTACCTTCCTTCAGAAGGTCGAAAGCCTATATTTCCTTTTCCCTCGCTGCTGCGCTACAAACCCAAAGTCCAAACCCTTTATTCATATATTTATTTATTTATAAAAAAAAACATTTTCACCTCTTCTACCATGTCTCAATCTGTATCGACTCTCGATTCCATTGTCTGTCTTGTTGATATTATATTGGATGAATCCAATTATAGCATCTAGGTTTAGAATATGACAGTTTTCTTTAAAAGACGTCGATTATGGCGCTATGTGACTGGAGATATTCCTGAACCCATACAGACCAGCAGCGAGACAAAAAATGTATTTGCAACTCGTCTGGAAAACTGGGACAGTATTCACTATAAAATTCTGTCTTGGTTCATCAACACCTCTATTTCGTCTATCAACAGTCTTCTTCCCAAACTTGGGAATGCTACCATTGATTGGAATTTTTTGGCTAAACGATACAATTGCACCTATGATGCCTCCTTGGAATTTCAACTAGAAGCCAAACTTTATCAGATGCATCAGGAACCCAGTCAGTCTATTGCTGATTTTTATTCCCAGACTAATCATATTTGGAAACAATTATCTGCTGCAGATCCAAAGCTCGAATTCCCTAAAGACATTCAAATGTTTGCTGCTTGGCTTGATCGCCGTAAATTTATGCACTTTATGATGGCTCTTCGGGATGATTTTGAATATAATCGAGCCTCACTTCTCCATCGTCAACCACTTCCGACTTTGGATGCTGCGGTTTCTGAACTTATCTCTAAAGAGACTCGTCGTTCCACTATGAAGGTGCAATCTTCTAATATGGCTCTTGCCACTGCTTCTTGTGGTACTTTCTCATCTTCTACTGGTCGTTCCTCCAATACTGATTTTTGCAAGTGGTGTAAACGCAATGGTCATACCATCGATGAATGTCGCAAGTTCAAGTCCTATCAGCAGAAACAAGCTTCCCAACAGACAGCTGCAGTTACTTCCACTACTTCGTCTACATCCGAGTCTTCCTCCCAGTCCACTTCTCTCACTACAGCTGGCGTGAAAGACTTAATTCACCAGGTTTTGTTCCAATCCTCCACTGCCTTGTCCATCACCTCAGGTATATCTCAATGGTTTATAGACTCTACTTGTTGTAATCATATGACATCCGATGCCACTCTGTTCTCTCATAAAGCTGCTTTTTCTTCCAATCCTACTATTTGCATTGCCGATGGTTCCCATATGCATGTTAGCTATATAGGATTTATTTTCACTTCTCACTTATCTGTCGATGATACTTACCTTGTGTCTAAACTTTCCTTAAATCTTCTTTCTGTTGGTCAACTTTATGAGTTAGGCATTGATTTGAAATTCTCTAACAACGGTGTTGATATACAAGATTCACAGACGGATCAGCTGCTTGGGACAGGCCGTAAAGTTAAACGTCTTTTCGAGCTCACATCACTGCAGTTTTCTTCTTCCACAACCACTTCCATGGCTGCTGTCACCATCTCTTCCCGTTTGTGGCACTCCCGACTCGGTCATGCTTTACTTCCACGTGTCCAGTTCTTAGCTTCTCAAAGTCACTTAGGTCATGTTGACTTTCAATCCTTTGATTGTATTCCATGTCGTCCTGGGAAGCAAACACATTTACCTTTTAATAAAAGTGACTCTCTTTCATCTACACCTTTTGACCTCGTTCACTCTAATATTTGGGGTCTCGCACCGACTCCGACTGAGGGGAGATCTCGTTATTTTGTTATTTTTGTGGATGATTACAGTCGCTACACTTGGATCTATCTTTTACAGCGTCGATCTGAGCTCACCACTGTTGACCAAAATTTTTATAAAATGGTGCAGACTCAATTTTCTTGTACCATTAAAATTTTTCGTTCAGATAATACAATACAATACAAGGATAAGTCTTTTCTTGCCATCTTACAGTAAAATGAGACAATCTCTCACCATTCTTGCCCATATACCTCCCAACAAAATTAGAGCAAAACATAAATATCGTCACATTTTAGATACCGTAAGAGCATTTCTCATTTCTGCTTCTCTTCCAGAACGTTTTTGGGGTGAAGCTACTCATACTGCTGTCTACATCATCAATCGTGTTCCCTCACCTACTATACATAACAAAACTCTATTTGAGCTTCTCCATGGTACGAACCCTACCTACTCCTTACTTCGAGTTTTTGGATGTGTTTGTTTTGTTACTCTTCCTACACACGAACGCACCAAACTTGAGCCACGATCCAAACTCTGTTGCTTTCTTGGCTATGGTCTCACTCAAAAAGGTTATCGTTGTTATGATCCCATAGCCAAACGTCTTCGTATTTCTTGTCGTGTAGAATTTTGGGAACATAAGATGTTTACGAGTATTTTTCAATTTTCACAATCTTCTTCTAGTTATGCTATTGTCTTTACTGACCCATCTATTGCTTTAGTCCATGATTTCTCTACAGAAATACTGAGCTCATCCTGAGTCCTCTGACACGCCTGTTGATATTTATGATACATCCGCTGCACCCGAGCCCATCCAAGTACTTGCACTCCGTCAATCTACTAGAGTAAGAGCACCTCCTTCTCATCTTCAAGATTATTATTGTTATTATACTCTTGCTACTTTTTATACACCTCACAGTTATCATGAAGCTAGTGCTGACCCCTTGTGGCTGCAAGCTATGACTAATGAACTAGATGCTCTCACCAAAACTCATACTTGAGACCTGGTGAATTTACATGTTCGGAAGTCTGTAGTTGGATGCAAGTGGGTCTACCAAATCAAGACTCGGTCAGATGGATCAGTGGAGCGATACAAAACTCGTCTTGTTGCGAAGAATTCTCTCAGGAGTATGGTATTGACTATGAGGAGACCTTTGCTCCTGTTGCCTGTTTTACCTCTGTTCGATCTCTGCTTGCAGTAGCTGTTGTGCGTCATTGGCAACTATGTCAAATGGATGTCAAAAATGCATTTCTGAATGGTGATCTTGCCGATGAAGTTTATATGCATCCTCCACCTTGTTATGATCATCTTCCTCACACTTTTTGTCATCTTCGACGTGCTCTCTATGGTCTTAAACAAGCTCAACGGGCCTGGTTTGCTAAATCCAGTTGTGTTGTTACTCAGCAGGGCTTTGCTCTTAGTGCCTATGATTCTGCACTCTTTATTCGGACCACCGATGTTGGTATTATTCTTATTATTCTCTATGTTGATAACATTATCATTACAGGAGACAACCTCTCTGGTATTCAAGATCTTCAACAATTTTTGAGTACGAAATTTGAGATGAAGAACCTATGGCAGCTTAACTATTTTCTTGGTCTTGAGGTTACATCCATTTTAGATGGTTACTATCTCTCTCAAGCAAAGTATGCGTCTGACCTGCTTTCTAAAGCAGGTTTGACTGGCAGCAAAACATGCCATTCTCCGCTTGAACCTAATGTTAAGTTACTTGCCACAAATGGTGAATCTTTTCCAGATGCTACTTTATATAGACAGCTAGTCGGTAGTCTCATCTATCTCGCTGTTATCCGTCCAGATATTTTATATGCAGTTCATCTGGTTAGTCAGCCTATGAGTGCTCCTCACTCTACTCACTATGCTGCCGTTCTACGCATCTTACGGTATGTCAAGGGGACTTTGTTTCATGGTCTTCACTTTTCTTCGCACTCGTCACTTGAGCTCCGCTCTTATTCTGATGCTGATTGGGCCGGAGATCCTACCGATCGTCGCTCCACTACAGGATACTATTTCTTACTCGACACCTCTCTCATTTCTTAGCGTAGTAAGAAACAGACTGTTGTTGCCCGATCTAGCAATGAGGCTGAGTACCGTGCTCTTGCTGATACTACAACTGAACTTTTATGGTTGCGATGGCTTTTGACAGATATGGGTGCTTCTTAGACGACCATTTTCCCGTTTTATTGTGATAATCGGAGCACCATCCAGATTGCTCACAATGATGTCTTTCATGAGCGCACCAAACATATTAAAATTGACTGTCACTTCAGTCGACATTACCTTCAGCAGGGCACCCTACATCTCCAATTTGTCTCTTCTGAAGATTAGCTTGTCGATATTTTCACAAAATCTCATCCTCCTGGTCGCCTCTGTAATCTTATTTCTAAATTTCAGTTGACTTCGTCATCTCGCGTTTGAGGGAGAATGTTAGAATATTAGATTTTTCAATTATATTCTGATTTAATTTTATTCTAATTTGATTCTATTCTCTGTAATTATTGTATCTTTTTTTGTTTTGCCTTATTCACCCATAAATAGGTCATATATTATACAGTTTTATATGACACAGAAATAAGACAATTATCAATTTCTTCAATGCCCTCAATTTAAAATAAAATGGGTTGTTTAACGTAACTTTTGATAGGTATTTTGGGTATAAAAAAAGTTCACACAACTTTAAATTTGGGATTTGGGAACACTAAGTGTGTGTTCTCTCTTGCCCTGCATAGGATAATGTTGCTTATTTAACATTGTAAATTTTTCGTTTTTAGCGAATTTTTTTTATCATTTAATTAAATTATTATACTTTTTAAACTTTTTCGTCAAGATGAGTAAAAAATATAAAATTTTTGTATCAAAATATAAAAAAATTCAAAAAAAACAAAAATAAGACAATAAGTCAATTCTATGTTACTTATTTTCGTCTTTAATGAATTTTTTTTTATTTTTTAATAAAAAAATTTTACTTTTTAAGTTATCTTATCAAGACGATTTGAAAAAATAAAAAAAAAATATAATTAAAAAATAAAAATAAACAAAATCGTGGCATTTAGCCCAAAGTGGGCAAATTATCTCTTTTATTCTCTCTTCTTTAAGTCAACCAATCCAAATGAACCTTAAAAGTCAGGTAGAGAGGTGGTAGAGAAATATTTTTCTAATTAGCAACACAGATCACATAACTTGAGGCCTCGCCTCATTCTTGATTTTGACTTCCAAATTTTTAAGACTTAGTAATATACAGAGGTGTTTGGATTTTAAAAATGAACTCATATTGACAAGTTCAAAAATATAAAAATATTTTATGGAGACAAATAAAGTAAGGCCTCACTTGTTTCTAGAATTTCTTCATTAAATTCTGATTAATCACAGTTTGTTATTATTTACTGTTCACTAGACAATAGTTAACATTTTCATTAATAGAATTATAACCTAAATCGTGTGCTAAACATTTGATGAAAATGTTTGTTGAAGAATTATTTACAATTGATTATTTTTTTATGTATGATAGATCAAATTATTATCTTATCAATTGAGAGTAACTCTGAATAATTTTCTACTGATTTTGGAGAAATTATGATTATGATTATGATTATTATTATTATTATTATTATTGTTATTATTATTAAAGATTTAGACTCATTTCCAAATTTAAAATATTACTAACTTATGCCAACAGAAGAAAATAAAAAATACTCCAATTCACGTAGCAAATTGTTTTAAAATTTTTTATTTTGTTAACTACACGGATTGCTTAAATTAATAATAATACATATTACAGTTGTTTCAATGGAAGGATTTTTTCCTTTTTTTCTTTTTTCAAATCAAAAATGATAAAACCTACTTATGGTTGACTATCTCACAAAAAGATAAAAGCGAATTAGCTATATTATTGATTAGAAAACACAATTGTGAGACATTAATTAGTTATTTTGCATAGCGAAAAATAAAACGAATGAGATTTCAATAAAATTTCTAAACAATTATCTATTTTTTCTATTATATAAAAAAACTCATGAATTTGGTGAAGCCATTTTTAACTACCTAAAATACCCATAACAATTTTTAAATTTCACTCTCAAAAAAACCATCCAAAACCTCATTATGTAAGGGCAAAGTGGAAAAAAAAAAAAACAAAAACTGAAACCCACCTTCACAAACCCACTTAGTAGTTCTTTCCATTCCTTCTATTTTCTTGATAGCCATTTGGTTGGCAGTTTCTACAACTTCTACATTTTTTTTACTGCGAAAGAACAATAAGATTTTTACCGATAAAGTAAAAATCGCATTGAGTTTTCCGGTGAAGTTGGAGATGGAGGACTCATTGGAGGAAGAAGGCTCAACAAGCAATGCAAGATCTCTGCACAATTTGATGAGGTTTGCACATTCTTTTCCTAATTTTTATTCGGTTTGGTTGGTGAGGATGTGGTAGCAAAAGAAACTTAAACTGAATTTTGAATTTTTTGGTCTGGTTGGTTTCTAAATTTTTTTTTCTTTTCTCTCACTGTATTGGGAGCATTCGGTGACAAGATTCTTGGTCATTTAAGCAAGATTTTAAAAAGTTTACATGATCTGATACTTGGGTTTAGTGGTAGCAGTTTTGCACGGAGCAACAAATACTAGTCGGTTTTTAAATTCTTTTTCTTTTTTTCTCATGATGTTTTTATATATTTTGCATTTTATCTTTTTTTTAGAATTAAATTTTATTTTTTTATGTTTGCAACAGCTGCTTTCAGAAACCTAATTAAAAATAATTAAATTTTATCATATCATTAGACACGCGTGGGCCCTATCTCTAATAATATAAATAATTATATTATATTATATAATAACTAGACCACCACTCTAGAGACCAAGAATCAGCTCTCTCTCTTGTTTTTTCACCCTGTATTTTGTAAGTATAGGTCAACGAATCATATATGTTTATGGCCCCGTGTGGCTTTTATTTTTCTTTTTTATTTTTATTTTATTTTTTAATTAATATTTTAAATTTTTTTTATGAGAAGAATCAAAAAATAAAATATTTATCAAAAAAATAAAAAATGCACTAAAAACGAAAATAATTATTAACTTATTTTTTTAGTTATTTTTTTAAATATTTTTATCAAAATATCTTTTTTCCCAACCCATCTCATTAGAGTACGTAGATGACCGAAATAAAATAGGTTCTCGAAATTTAAATATATCAATAATGAGTCACTCGTGACCTAAGCTACTCGCTCCTTCAATAGTTTGGGTTCAATTAGGGATGACAATTATACTTGTGCCCGCCTCGCTCTCACCTTTTCTGTCCCGTTTTATGCGAGTTTTTTCTACACTCGTTAGGTAACGGGTATGGGGTGATATTTGTAACCCCCGTCCCGCTTCCGATTAAATAAATTAAATATATTTAATTTATAAATATGTATATAAATTTTATTTTTTAACAATATAATAGAACTAAAATACAAAAATATTATACTTATTTTTATTTTTTTACTTGTATTTCTTATTTTTTTTGTTTTTAATTACAGTAATTGATCAATATTATTATTTTAATATCTTATCATGTCATTATTGTTAATATTAATTTTTTTTTAGAATAAAAAATATATTTTTTGTTGCGCCCCGCCCCGTCCCGCCCTTACCATTTTTTCGACTATTTTTTTTTCGACCCTGCCCCGCTAATAAACGGGGTGGGGTGGGGGAACACGCCCCCGCCTCAAACCCGACTCGTTGCCATCCCTAGGTTCAATATTTTCACTCAACAATTTGAGACACTCATGACCCGAGCTACTCATCCATCTAATAGTTTTGGTACAATAACTCTACTCAACATCTCGAGTCACTTATGACCCGAGCTACTAACCCCTCTAGTAGCTCGGGTACAATACTTCCACTCAACTGGTATCAATTACTCTAACCCCAGGTACTCGGGTGATGACACAAGCTACTCATTCCACTAGTGATTTGAATATGAACTACGAAGAGGGTTAAGTATTTGAATCATAGACTCTTTGACTTGAACCAATCAATAAAGCAGAAGCAAGTTGAGAGGCCTAAAAGATCTCACCCACTCGAGTTGCTCAAGAAACCCGAGTTTCTTAGATGGGCCGATTTTATTCCATCAGTAAGTCAGACATACAACTCCAAGTTACTCAAGCTACAAGAAGATCCAGACTTGACCTACTCGAATTACGGTGGGTCCGAGCTGCTTGGACTCTCTAGTAGCTCGGCTAGCTAATATCGCTACTCATCACGCAAAAGCACAAGACATTACATAGCACAGATTATGAAGCGTAACCCTAACTACGAATGAAGATATTTCATTACACGGACTATAAAGCATAGCATAGACTGTGAGTAGCTCTAACTACGTGATTATATATTATGGCACAGACCATGAAGACAACACAGACTGAGTATAGCTCTGATTATCTAACTATGATAACATTGCACAAATTATGCGGCTCAGCACAGACTGGATAGCCAAAATATAACAAAGATGATATGATTATGATTTCTCTAAAAGTCGAAAGAATGTCACAGAGACAGGCGAAGAATATAGCAGTACCACCTTGCACGAGACATTGGGAGACATGTGGCTTGATAGCTAAGGAAAGGGTTTGTCACACCATGAGATACCCTTGGGACCTGCCGACTCGAGTGACTCAAGTGACCCGGAGTCACTTGATTCGAGTGGGTTGGATGCTTGACCTAAGTGGGTCGAGTGCCTACTGGGTGCTCCTGGTTAACCTGGCCTAGTTAAAGTAGAACTCTAATTTTGATAATTCAAAAATGCTCGAATAAGATCTCTAGATCTTCAAAATTTACTTTTCATGATCTGATTAGATTTTTTAGGAATCTTATCATAATCCTAATAACTCCTTTCAATAGTTATAAATATAAGGGATAGCTGCGCTCTAAAGGCATTACAATCCAGACTCTGATTCAGATTGTTCATACTGTCAGATACTCCGACTACAGTTAGTCTTCTCATTCACTCAACTATCTTTTTTCGTTCTGTATTTCTAATTATTTTATATATTTCGTCTTTTTAATATTTATTAATTATTTTTTTTTAAAAGAATTCCACAGAGTAAAATAAAAAAAAGTAATAATTTAATTAGTTAATTAAAAAAATAAGTAAAATAAAATAAATGAATGAATCATTGAAGAGAACATAATTTATATGGATAAATAGATGATAACTTTTGCAGGTTTGTAAAGAGACCACAACGGTTGAAGTGCGTATTTGTGCGTGAAGATTTGGCGCGTGACAGTGACAAAAATAAAATTTTTGGAAAAATCTGATAAACAAACAGAGGTGTGAAAGTAAACGCCAAATATGACAGGGTAGCTGGCCTAATTTTTTTTTTTTAGGTTTTTCAATTGTTTGACTTTTTTTGTAAAAAATAAATATACAAAATGTGAAAAAAACTAATTAATTATAATAAAATCCAAACAAATGAGTTTTCTAAAAGGTTTTAAAGTAAAATAAAAATTTAAAAACTAGGCTAAAAAAAACTCAGTAAGTTACTGACCGATATCTTCTGTTTCAAAAATTATACGTTTTTATATTTTAAATTGAGAATTGTCTGATGCTAGCAATGGCTACTAGCAAGTGAGCGGGAATGGATAGCCAGAGAGTGGCTAGAAATGATGACAAATACTAGAGGTAGTGGTCGGTAAATGGCCCATGGATGGGCTTAAGCCTTTTGGTATAATGCCAAGGTTCAAGTGATTATCAATATCAAAAGTGCTTATAATTGAGTTTGGTTCGTTTTAGTGTTAAATTAAGAATCAAATTATTCTAAACGATTTTAAGAATTTAAGAACTAAAATTGAACTATATGTATAATTGAACCGAACTGAATCGGATCAACAAATAACAGTTCAGTTCTAGTTTGAAATTCGATTCTAAGAGTTTTGTTGCCTATTTTATATATAAAAAATTATACATTTATTTAGTTTTTTCTATTAAATCTTAATTTTCTTTAATTATATTACTTTACTTTAAATTATCACTTATTTTATATTCTTATAAGGAGATATTTTTATTTTTGTAAATATAAATTATATAAGATTACGATGTTATAAAATAATAAAAAAATTAAATAGTAAAAATGAAGAAATAAAAAAAGAAAGTATGTAAATAAAATAATTAGTATATTTTAAAAAAATCTTTATATATAATACATGATATAAATAGTGTTAATAAGTAACGGATCACTTCAGTTCTATATGATTTTTTAGAGCTTAAATCGGAAAATGAATCATAAAAAAAAATTCTAATTATTTAGAACAAAAACCAAACCATTAATCAAAAAAAAGAAAACCGATCAATTCAGATTAATTCAATAATTCCAATGATTTTTTAAACACACCTAATCAATATCAACAAAAACAGTTTGGGTGGGATGGGTCAGGTTTGCACTACGAGGTTAATTGGCAACTAAATTAAGGCCCTGATGGTTAATTTGGTTTCTTTCACTGAAAAGCTAAAAAGTTAATATAGTTTGTTTGGTGAAAAAGTAATAAAAAAATAATTTAAATAGTTAAATCAAAACAGTAATTATTATAATATTCTGTTAAAACTCTCACTCTATTTAAAAAAATAATAATACTCATGTTTAATAACTTATTTACTATGAATATTAACTATGTATAATTATTATAATTAATCGTATTGAAGGGGGTAAACTGTTTAATTTTAAAAAAAAATCTAACTTTTCACCTAATAAACCAACTTTTTAAAAAATTAATTTTAAAACTAATTTATTGAACAATCTATTTTCAATCAAAATAAGTTTTTTTTTAACTAAAAACACACAAAATAGCTAGCCATAAAGCTTGTCCTGATTGAAAATGGTTGTTTAAAAATTAGCTTTTAAACTACTTTTTGGAAATTAGTTGATTGGGTAAAAAATTATTTTTTTTGTTATTTTTTTTGTTTAAATTGAGTAGTATTATCGTTCTATATAGTTAATTATAATGATTATATATAATTAATATTGATAGTAAATAAATTAGCTAAAATGTGTATTATTGTATTTTAGAATAGCATAAAATTTTAGATAAAATATTTTAAAATTAGTGTTTTCATTTAATTTTTTAACCATTTTGCTTTTCTAACAAATTTGCTAATTAGCCTAAAAGCTAAAAGTTGTCAATTGTCATCATTTTTTTTATTTAATGCAGAGTCTATACTGCTTATAAACACTTAGTAATAAAAATATTAAAAAATTTGTAAACGGTCTAATTTATAAGTCGTTTACTATTTTTCATCCAGTATAAAAAATTTTAACGAGTAAGATCCATTCGCATAAAAATTTTAACGCGTAATGTTCTTTTGGGACGAAAATACCCTATAGTAAATAAATTTATCTGTACCTTTTTAAAACATATATAAAGAATACAAAAAAAATTATTTATATTTTATTGAAAGTACATGTAAAGAACACAAATAAATTTATCTATATTTTATTAAAAATATGTATAAAGAATATAAATAAATTTATCTGTCTTATTAAAAGTACATATAAGGAACATAGATAAATCTGTCTCTGTTTTTTTAAAACATGTATAAAAAATACAGAAAAATTTATCTATATTATATTATCTGTGTTGATATGCAAACAGATAAATTTATTTGTTAAATATAAATAAGCAGACAGAAAAAATTATCTAAGTTGCATTATCTGTGTTGATATTCAAACAGATAAATTTATTTATTTACAGAGTATTTTTTAAAGAAATCATGCAATTGGAACTTGCACGTTAAATTTTTGGTTGATGGATTATGCGCATTAAAATTTATTTTTTTGAATTTTTAGCTAAAAGTTCCTAAAAATATTTAGTTACAATTTAACATTATTAATTAATTTATTTATATAATTTTAATAATTATTTTTGTTTTCAAAAAAATTAAATAAAATACCAAACGTAATGAGGAAAATATTTGTACTGCATAAATATGTTGTGTATGACAATTATTTCGGGTTCGGGGCGGGCTTCAAATTCTTTTCCCAGGCTTGGGCTTACTTGCCCGGCCATGGTCCCAAGCCGTACACGCCTACACGGTCTCACTGTTAAGCGGGCCGCGGGTCGTCGGGCCAATGTTCAGCCCAACATATAGTTGGCTTTTTAGTTTGTCATAAATTTTGGGAATTTAGCGTTTCCATATCATCGTTTATGGTGATGTTTAGCATTACAAAAATTACTAATATATATAAAATTAAAAAATAATTATAATTAAAATTAGTAGTAATAAGTTAAAAATATTATTATTTAAAAAAATTTATAACTTATAATTAAAATTAATAGTAATAAATTAAAAGATAAAAACTTATAGCTTATAGTTTTGCTAAACACCTGTAGAGTAATCTAAGTAGAAATAAGTAGGGCAGCTCGGGGCTGCATTGGAGGTCCTCCATTATTGTTTCTTAGTTTTTCAAAATGGGGCAGGACAAAAAAATATCGAGAAAGTGAAGAGGGTAGGCAGAAGCGAACTTATCAAGAATAATTAATAAATTATTCAAGTAATAATACAAATGAGAGTTATAAATAATATGAAAAACAAAAATTAATGATTAATGAACAATTAGAATTATGATGATAAAAGATAAAAAAATCATCTATGCTCCATTTGTTATCGAGAATAAGAAAAATCTATACAATTCGAAGTAGCGCCATGTATAGACAGAACATGACAGGAAAATTTATTATCCGTAATGATGAGACTACTGGGAATAGTCATGTTTTGGAAAGCTTTTAATGCCTAGTACGAAATGCAGCTCTATCTTGAATGGTCATAACTCTAGAATATATTTTTTTGATCAAATTCGTTCAATATGTAGAGTTCGTCAAATTTGTTATTCATATAAAGAATGAAGTTGGTTCGACATTTTTGGCTATGTGATTCAAAAATATCTATGTAATTACTTTTTTTAAGTTATAGTTACCATTTGTTTATTTGTAAGTAGATGTAATCCAGCTATATAATTACAAAAATTAGATTAATTTTATTTTTGCATAAATAACAAACTCAGCAAACTCAACACAATAAACGACTCAATCATAAAAATATATCTGAAAGCCATATCCATCAAAGGCACAACAAGTACTGCGCACCCATTGTCCTCCAATATCACTAATCACCCAATATCCACCAGATCATCGAGACATAGGCTCGATTGACAATTAGTATAAAAATTAGTTTTTTTTATATATATTTAGCCAAAAATTAAATTTAGTTCCAAGTAGATTATTTGATAAATTAGTTTTTAAACTAATTTTTTTGGAATTAATTGTTTGAGTAAAAAGTTAATTTTTTTTATCTTTTGTACAAATTAAATAGTTTGCCTTTAGGTAAATCACATTGACCCTCCTGAGGTTTCTGACAAAATCACTAACCACCCATGTAGTTTAAAAAATGATACAAACCTCCCCTGAGATTTACTTTTAATATCAAATTAACCAATTTCCGTTAAAACTAACGAAATTCATCTCAAAACCACCCTAAAACCGCCCTAGCCCAAAACTACCCTTCCATCCCCCCTG